>APFE031225641.1:256075-268573 GCA_000404065.3 Pinus taeda | reverse complement strand
TATTAATATTTATATTAACTTAAATTTTTATTAGCTAAATATTAAATGTAAATATTGATATATTAATATATTTTATATTAACATAATTTATATAAAAATTGTATTGAAGCTAAATACAAAAATTGTTTTAATAACATTGTAAAACTAACAACAATGTTTTGTAGTGTTGTAAGGTGGGTGTGAGCCTGGGTACATATATACCTTAAGAATTGCCATTATTAAGAATTGACATCTTATATTGCTGAACATATCACATTTCTATAGAAATATTTAGAAATCTTGAGAGCTTATCATCTTTAAAATGATGTGATGTATTTTAATTATGAAATTAGAATTTTAAAAATGGTGTGACTTATTTTCACTATAAAATTAGAACTTTGAAATCTAATACTATATTTTGGTTGTGAAATTAAAATTTTATTTACCAGATATGTATTTGAATATATAATGAAATTTTATAAAAATATTGTAAATATTCATTAATGAAAATTTGAAAAACTATTGTAAATGCTTATTTACCAAAGTGTATATGTAACCTTGTAGTGGTCTAGTTTAGTTGTGCCTGGTTAAGTGATTATCTAGTCCAACTATGTTTAATTCAACATAATCCAATTTGCAGTCTAGTCCAAGTATGTGCAATTGAGCAATGATCAAGTGAGCAATCCAATTGCTATTGAGGCAATCTAGGAACTCAATACAATGATGGAGATGATGATCAAATATTGATGGAGCAAATTTGCAATTGAGCAATGATCAAGTGAGCAATCCAATTGCTATTGAGGCAATCTAGGAACTCAATACAATGATGGAGATGATGATCAAATATTGATGGAGCAAATTTGAAACTGAGGAAGTCAGGAAACATTATTAAGCTAGCTAGCTTCATGTGGGCAGAGGAAATAGAGAATGGAACAAGATGCATAGTAAATGTGGTGATGGCGGGTGGTGAAGAAAAAGAGAGTTGGTGAGAGAGTATAAAGTGGTGAAATTTATTTTATTAAATTGAAAAGAAGGAAGAAAAAGAGTACAAAACACAATTGATAAGTTACAAGAATAGGTAGTAAAGAAGCATATAATCTATAAGAAATGTATAATACGGTTAATTAAATTTATTAAATTGAAAAAAAAATCAAAACATCTAATATAATAGGTGATAAATCTCAACTCTCTATTTTCCACCCTAATCCTCTACTTAATAATAATTAAATTAATAATTAATAATTAAATTAAAAAAATAATGTCGAGGAAACGAAGGTGGTCCTTTTGTCCTTCGTCCTTCTTCAGGTGGCTGGATTTAATCGATGACATGCCGAAGAAAGAAGAAACACGCACAAAGTTCACTAGGTAAATGGAATAGTGGTACACACTAGGCAAACGGCTGCCTATCCCTTGCATGTGGCCGTTTCAGTCGTGGATGGCACCTGTCCGACTGCGAAACTACCGGATACATGACTGGCAGACTCCCTTTTCTTTAATTTCTTGAGGTCTGGTTCCACGTCACATCAAGAAAAATCCACCATCATAATGGATCCTCGCTCCACCTCTTCATTACCCCCAACCTCCTCTACCACTCTCCACATCCATCACCATTATTTTAATTCTCAACACTCATTTCATTTCGCCTTGCACTTCAAGAATTCCACTCATACATATAAACCCACGCTCGTTACAGGGTTTTTTAACGGCCTGTGCAAGCTTGCTGGAGCGTTTTGCAGTGCTGAAAAATAAATATAAAAAAACTTGTGGGGGCACGTTTTGCATGTGTAGTTCCATTCATAGCTGTCTGCTCTGTACAGCAGAGCACTGGCCATTTTTTTTCAACTGTTCCTGTATACCAGAGAACTGGCGATTGTTTAAAAAACAGTATTGGAATACGTAGGGTGGCCACTTTAATTACTCCCCCCTTTTTGGTTTTCGTTACAGCGTTAGTTAAAATGTCCCATTCTCATGTCCTGGCTCTTTACTTTTTCCTCCTAGGGTTAGTACCATAATGCAGGCCCGATGGAGGGATACCCATGAAGTTTAGTCTGAGGTTACGCGGCTTTTGAAAGGATGGTGAAGCAGCCAGTTGTCGTTGCAGCGTAGTCGTGTCAGTGAATGGATATACACACACAATATATAGCTTTTTCATGTATATCGAGGTGACAGAACCAGAACAGCCAGAACAGTGGGCAGAGGAGTTGCAGGGGGGTGAATCTAGTAACCAAACAACCAACCAACCAAAAAGTTATGTTCTGGTTATAGCACAATATATTGAGAAGAAAGCTACTATTCTCTCTACTTTCAGTCAATCAGAAGCCAGCTGAGACTTCAATGGGTGAATGACTGGCTGCTTAATAGACAGACAGGACTTTATCAGTATATTCAGTAATCTGAACATAATGCCACTCTGCTCTTTTTTGCATCTGAAACACTCGATCTGAGCCTTTCGGATCTGTTTTGTGTAGCAATGTCTCGGAAGTTTCTTGATTTTGGAGGTATTAAAGAGAGAATTCAAGTTTAATTTGCTGAAATAGGAAGTTTCTGTAACTGTTGGCAGGCTAGAGTATCTCTTGTTCAATTTACAATCCAAGAAGAACAAAAATTTGTTTTGCCCTTCTAATATTTTCGCAGTTAAACCAAAACTATGACAAACAATGTTGTCTGAACAAATATCTGTAATATGGGCAGTTCATTTCTGATTAATGTTTTTTCAATTGTGTTTTTGAATGGAAGGTACCGCAGGGAGATCGAGAAGGCATTCACGATCTCGATCCGTGGAAGAAGTACATGTGCCTGCCTTCACTGTATTTGGTAAAGGTTTATTTGAGTTGGAGGATTTTGATATGGATGATCCCCATTCCTCGCAGCCTAAAAATTCACAGACACAGGCGCTGGAAGTAGAAGCTTGGCCAGACAGGCTTCCAGACATGCAAGACGAGAGCAAGAGATCAAAGCAAGAAGACGAATGCCATTGCGTGGACTCCGTAGCTCTTCATCAGTCATGGTTCAAGACTGATTATGTTTATTGCCAGGAGAAAGACACAAAAGACAACAATTCCACAGGTATTTATGTATGTTATTGAATATATATGAATGCGATGGTTGATTTGATATTCTTCCTAACAATGCTGTTGGACAGATGTTGAACTTGTGATAGAGAGGTTTGCCAAGCTGTTACTGGGGGAGGACATGTCTGGAGGAAAGAAGGGTGTCTCTTCAGCTATGGCCTTGTCTAATGCTATTACCAATCTATCAGGTATGAAAGCCCTCAGATACATTGCATAGTAGACTTTTATTCAGATTTGGGACAGATTAAACTGAAAAACCTGTTTCTTGGGCATCCGTGGAATTCCATGAAAAATCTATATTCATGGAGTAGACTGACTGATCCATCCATTGAATACAGCCTCCACTTTTGGTGAGCTATGGAGATTGGAGCCCTTGTCAGCGGAAAGGAAAGCTAAGTGGCGCAAGGAAATTGGTTGGTTTCTCTCTGTGGTTGATTACATTGTAGAGTTCGTTCCATCTTACCAGAGCTCTGCAGATGGATCAATGATAGAGGTATTATTTCTAATAATATTGCTTATGGTTCATCTTACTTTTTAAAGTAATTCACTGGAGGAATTGCCTATGAACCTTCGCTGCATACATTGTTACAGGTCTGAGTTCCCAGCAACTATGTGTCCTGATGCTACATTGCCTGTATGAGCACGCATTTTATCCCTAGTCTTAAGATATTAGTTTTGTTGCAGGTTATGGTTACGAAGCCTCGATCGGACATTCAAATGAATATTCCAGCACTGCGAAAGTTGGAAGCCATGTTGCTTGTAAGGATTTGAATACGTTATATGATCAGAAAGAAAGCAATACCATGAATCTTGTTTTACAGGGTGCTCTGGTTTCTGACATACATGCATATTTGGGCGCAGGAATGCATGGATTCTTTTGTCGATACTGAGTTCTGTTATGTGGAGAGAGGGATGGCCGAATCCGACACAAATGTATATAACAGGAATAATAGTAATCCTAGACAGAAGGAAAAATGGTGGCTCCCTGCTCCCAGAGTTCCCGAGGGTGGACTGACAGGGGACACAAAGAAGAAATTGCAGCATCAGAGAGATTCTGTCAATCAAATACTCAAAGCAGCCATGGCTATCAATTCTCAAGTTCTATCAGAGATGGAGATTCCAGATATTTACTGGGAATCCTTTGCCAAGGTACACATTGTTTTATTTGCATCCTAAGTTTTAAGATCTCAGGTCTGACGCTGTGTTGACATTGGATAAAGCTGTGTTTTCACAGTGATCTTTAAGATTTGATGATTATTGAAACTGGTTTTGAACCCTTTTTTTATATCTTAAAATTGTTTTGTCTGGTAATTTAAGATCAATTTTGAGGCATTGGTGGGAAAAGTCACCAATGCCTAACTCTGACAAATGTCCAATTAATAGTTAGAAACCGTTAATGCTCTCTGGTTGGAATACCATTATGGTGACTGCAGTAAAATAGTGTCTAAAAACAGTATTTTTTCTGATTGTATTGGAAAAATAATCCTGTGTGAACATGCTATGTTACTAAGCATTGATAGAAAAATCACCAACAGAATAATATTGTTGCAGTAGCTAATTATAATGGATTGTTGCAGAATGGGAAGGCAATCCTGGGCGATGTAATTTATCGCCATATAACTTCGGAACATTTCTGCCCAGATGTTCTTCTGTGTTCTATAGATTTATCCACAGATCACAGCATACTTGAAGTCAAGAATCGAATAGAAGCAGCATTGGCTCTGTGGAGGAAGAAAATTCTCATCAAAGACAGCAAGCGCTCTTCCAAAACATCATGGGGGGCATTCTATAACGATGAAAAAAGAGAGCTCTACGCGGAAAGAGCAGAAATTATTTTGATTTTACTCAAGCTCAAGTTTCCTGGCCTCCCTCAGACAGTGCTGGACATGAGCAAAATTCAGTATAACAAGGTATTGTAGATTTGACCATGCCATCAATTTTAGTTACAGAAGTTGTTCTAGTAATTAGTGAGGGTTTTGCAGATTCTTATGACGATACAGATAAAATTTCAAATTTCAATGCAGGATGTGGGGCAATCTATACTTGAAAGCTACTCCAGAGTTCTGGAAAGTTTGGCATTTAACATCCTATCAAGAATCGATGATGTTCTGCACGCAGATGAAATGGCCAGGCAACATAAGCCTTGCCTGTCAAGGAGCACATCCACAGACTCTGCCATCACTTCCCCTTTATTTGAAGACGATCACTACTCCACCTCTAATATCAATTCCTTTGCCCCATCACCAATGCCACTAGCCAATTGTGTTTACCCCACACCATCCTCTGGGAGCCCCATACACACACACATGCAGAGTAGACCCATACACACACACATGCAGAGTATACCCAAAAGTAAATCAGGGCCCCTCATCAAGCTGGATGATCAGCAGACTGGGCCTCACACCACTACTCCATCTCCATCCCCATCTCTCAAACTCAGATATTCATCCTCTGATACTTCTCATGATTCTATCAAGACTCTTTCTGATTTCATGGGTTGGCAAGGCAATGCTCCACCACCTGTTGATCGTGCTCCTCCACCTCCTGATCCTCCCTTGATGATGATGAAGAAGAAGCATAATACTCCTGCCCCCATCATGATGGTAAACAATGGAAACAGCCATGATTATAATACATCACGACGATACTACTGGTCTTACATTGAAAGCTTGGAGAAAAGGGGTGGTGTCTACAGCCCTCCTTCCAGAGATTGATCTGAAGCATCATGTACAAATTCAGGGATGGCAGTGTTTCCAAACTTCATTCTTCTTTCTTCCAACAATCTAACGTTTGACACACAGCTCTGTTCCCACCAATGGAGCAAAAGTCACAATCTATTTTTGTTGGAAGCTTAAAAGGCAATTTCCAAACTTCAATTTTCATGTTTGGAACAAAACTTTCACTGTTACAATTTCTCATAATCTTGTATATGCCCTGCCTCACTGATGTAAAAAGATTAATAATGATGATGGAGGTATTTATTAGGTTTAAGTGAATTTGTGATGACCATTTTTGAAGTAATTAGTTTGAGATTTCATTGAAAAGTGGAACTTTATATGCTTTTGGTAAAGTCTTTATCTGCTTCTTTTGAAGCCTTGGATGAGAAAGTAGAAGTGGGACTTTAATGTGAGTTGAAAAAGGATGTGTTAGGAAGACCCACTAAAGTTATGACCTAGCATAGTTTGCATTGGCCTTTGATTCTTGATTACCTTATTTAGTTTAGCTAAGTTTTATAAGAGAGCATTCCCTAAAAGGTGGAAAAAGTCTTTATTTTTTCTTGTTAAGATGCATCAATCTCCCAATGCTTTCTTTTGAAGTATTGGACCACCCAAAAAACACCTTTTTCCAACCACTGCAACAACATTCATTCTAATCATATCATGCCACGTGTCAATGTTCTTTAGAATAGAAAAGTCTTCCAATAATGACAACTTTAAACACACAACTAAGGTGTCATCAATGCATTGACTCATCATGTGTGTAAAGGCCGACAACTTATGTTCTTTATCTAATTTCTTCCTAACTTTAGTTTTGTAATGAAGCTTCTTCTTTCTAGAATATAATGTACTTGTTAACATTTGTAGCATATAGGTAAAATTATGTTAGAAAAGTTGCCTCTATGTATTTTATTAATTAATTAATTAAAGATATATTATTAAACCTTTCTTATGTTAAAAGTTAGTTTAGTGTCTTTACCAACTGGGTAATGATTATGTTTCCCTAATGGCAATCATGACCAATGCATGAATGATTTAGTTGTGTTGTGAAAAAAATATCAATATTCCTCATGAAAGGCCTTTGGGTACAAATAGAAAAGGGAAATAAATTAAAAGAGGAAGGGGTGTGCAATGCGCATGCCCGGGTTCTGTAAAACAAAAGGGGAAACGTGCTATCCTTGACCATACATTTATTCAATATTTATCGTACCATGTTCATTCATCATTTTGTTCACTTTGCATGAGTAGTTTTTTCAAGTATATATATATATAGAAGTGTGGAGTGTACTGAAATAATATATTAGTTTACTTACGAAGTGAAAATTGGATTTTAATAAGTTATAATATATTTATTTAGATGATTTTTATCATATTGATTATGAATATTTTATATATATATATTAAACGAGTTTCGAATCAGCGATAACCATTAAAGAATATTTTAACATGGAATCATTGAATATTTTAAGAGTTTTAATGTGGAGTTTTATGAATATATATAACATGGAATCATTGAATATTTTAAGAGTTTTAATGTGGAGTTTTGTGAATATATAAAGTGAGGGGAATATAGATATATATAAAAGAATTAGTAATGGGTTGATTTTGTATTCACGTCATACAGGTTTGATTCCAATCACTATTATTAAAGATTTTTTAAGTGTTTATGTAATCTTTTGGGTTAGTTGGGGATTTGAACTCAAATCGTGTAGGTTTGATTCCAATCACTATTATTAAAGATTTTTTAAGTGTTTATGTAATCTTTTGGGTTAGTTGGGGATTTGAACTCAAATCATTTACAGGTTTGATTCCAATCACTATTATTATAATCTTTAAGTGTGTTTATGTAGTCTGTTTGGATTTTATAATGTTTTAATATATTATTTATGAAGATTTTTATCGAATAATTGATTAGAAAAATATTTTATATATATTATATATATATATATATATATAATATATATAATATGTTATTATATAAACGAGTTCGAATTAGCGATAATTCCATATAAAAAATATTTTAACGATGGAATCATTCGAATTATTTTTTAAGAGTTTTAATGTGGAGTTTTGTGAATATATATAGTGAGGGGAATATAGATATATATAAAAGAATTAGAAATGGGTTGATTTTGTATTCATGTATAGGTTTGATTCCAATCACTATTATTATAATCTTTAAGTGTTTATGTAATCTTTTTCGTAGATACGAGTTAGTTGGGGATTTGAACTCAAATCATTTACAGATTTGATTCCAATCACTATTATTATAATCTTTAAGTGTTTATGTAGTCTTTTTGTAGACACGAGCTAGTTGGTGATTTGAACTCAAATCACTTTGATCATAACATTTGGATTCACTCCTAAGTGTCTAGATAGCCCCTTCTATAGACACGGGTTAGTCATAGAAACTAAACTCAAATCACTTCAATCACAACACTTAGATTTAGATTTGATGGATGAATTTTTATATAAATTTAGATTTAGTGGATGAATTTTTACTATAAATTATTATATAAAGATTATCTTTTATAATACTCATTTTATAAATTAATTTTATATTCCTAGTTTGATATTTTTACTAATAATTTTTTTTATATAAACAAATTAAATGATAAACCAACAACTATATGGATATTTTTATTGTAATATGATATTTAAATTTAATTAAATAATTATATTATTAGAATGTTTACAATTTTATTATTTTCATGAAGAGTTAAATTAAATCTAAATATGAAATTAATCGTAAATTTACATTTATTTTATAATAAAAATATTCATTAAGTTTTTTTTTTTTTTTTTTTTTTCAACCAGAGATTACAATAAAAATATTATATTATCTAAACAAAATCAAATAAAAAAATTATGCATATTATTAGAGTTGGTAATTTCATCATCTTTATAAATTTAAAATTGTTAATCCATGATCAGGGTGTGACGAGATGCGAGACCCCCGCGAGGATCACTGTTATGATTAAACAAGTGTGGAGCAGGGCAAGTGGGTAGCCCACCCAACACAACCACACGCTCAAGGTAATTAAGGGACTAACAACCTGTAACGAAGTGTTAAAGTGAACCTTGGGCACACTAATTTAGGTTTTACAAGTGGTAAATCTGGTGGTAAGCTTGGCATTCTGCATGCAAACGTTGTTGTTTCACCTCGGGAGATGTCGTAAGATGGTGAAGGTAGCTCATTGGGCTGGAGACCTATGCAATAGGCACAGTAACCAGGGTGACAACAAAGGCGTGACGACACGATTGGGTAACTGGTATGTTTCTTAGGCCTTCCTAGTTCATCAAATGACGATATTGTTGCAAGGCTCAAAGCCATAATGGCAGGGTTTGGCGATGATAATGCATGGGTTAATTGGGATTGGATTAAGTCTGTCTCCGTTAGCATCTGGAATGTCGATTTCAGTCTTTTATGGAAATTTGTTGGTTCAGATGGGCATGTATGGGGAGTCGGGGCCTGCATTTAGGAATTTGTCTGTAAATTCTGTTAACGAGTCCTATAATTCTAGGCATCTGAGGCCCAGATGGGTCTAGGGTTGGTTAGAGAGACGAACATATTCTGGAAGTCTCCCGGCCTAGAGGGGCGTGTATGGGGAGTTGGGGTCATCACCAAGAGTCTGGTTTGTAAATTCTATGAAGGCCTCATTTAATTCATTGATTCAAAGGCTTAGTCGTGCTTGGAGTCAGATAGAGAGTTAGGGAGGAGCAAGGCATCAGTGTCATTTGAAAGATACAGAGATGGTTGAGTCTTCTATGAGCCCAAAGGGAAAGGCCGAAGATGTTGGGGGTCTTTGTGTTCTCATTCCCCAGAATAGGAAATGGGGAACCAAAATGGTCTCCCACAAGAAAGGGACAGACGGTAAAACCTACATTTGGCATTTGGACGGTAAATATTTTATTGAACCATTTGTGTGCACCACCCTTTCAGGTTTGCCTAATCTGCAAACTCCTTCGTCTTCGGCACTGTTGGTTCTCACTTCAATGAGGGCTTGGGAGGTACCGTAGTTGTTGGGTGACCCAATCTACAACAAAATGGTGAAGGCAGAGGCTGGAGCGAGGAAGCGAGGGCATCATTGCGGTAATGACTAGAACAATAGGAAAGGGAAAACGTCGTTGGCTTCGTCCAGCAAGCCCCAACATAAAAAAGGAAGGAAAACAAGGGAGGAGAAGATGCAAAATCTCATGCATGCTAACAATGTTGGATCCCTAGCACAAGTGAAGTTCGTCATCTCATCATGGGAGGTGGAATTGAACGCCAAGGCAGATGCATAACCGATTCTGGCCGAGGATTGGGAACCTTCGGTAATGGACCCTGGACACACCCGCAGAAGGATGACTCTGTTCAAACAGTCAGTCCAACTTTATTGGATAATGAAGAGCTTACTGGCAAGAGCTATGTCGGAAACCCAAAACTTGGATGGCCCCCAACATGCCCAACAATCTAAACCGAGCCTCAAGGACATTCAATGGGAAATACAGGCAGTACAGATGCAATAGTACCATCAGAATGTCTACCTTAGTCGCATGGAAAAACAGCTACAAAGTCTACAACAAAATGAAATGCCAGGGTCGAGTGCAAATGACACTGCCTCAGTAGAATCGTCTGATGATTGACTGCCAAGAAGAAATGAAATTTTTGAAAGTTTATGATGTTTTTTGTTGTTCTTATGATTTGGTCGAATAGCATTTACATTGTAGTAGTACATATAGATGGGTGATAGATATGACAACCTATAAAGCTTGGATAGACATACTCAAACTGTTTATGTTTTGGACAACTTATGATGTTGATCGGTGGCCAACAGACCTAGTTTCCTTCAGGCAGGTTGGGGCCATCTGACATATTTTTTGTAACCTGCTTTACATATGATTAATAGAAAGATATTGCCAAGCTTACAAAAAAAAATGTTAATTACTATGTAGCATTTGTATAAAAGAAAATATTCGTTAAATTTGTACTAATATTATATAAACAAAATCATATTAAAATATAATTAATTTATGTTTATAATTAAAGTTCATAATTAAAACCCTGAATGGGGTGCTTGAATAAAAAAAGGGTTGGTGTGGGTTGTTGCCTTCCCACCTGACCACATTGTTGGGGGATGTGGTGACACACCCTCATAAAGGCTTCATTTATGGCATCCATGAGTGGCATGGGGAAATTCCCACTCCACCATTTGGTGCCTATTACATGTAATATTTCATCTATGTTTGCTAACTTATGCTAGTCACATTGCTTGCCATAAAATTCTCACACCTACAATGTAGACTTGGCCACCCCATCTGAATGGTCTATTGTTTGATCTACAATGTAGACTTGGGCACTCCATGTGAATTTTCTATTGTTGTATCCATTGATGGAAATCTTAATTGTTGTTTCAATGGAAGTAACTCACATCAAATCACAATGGAAATATTTGCATAATTACTCTTGGTCAAGCGGCATACATGTCAATGTTATATTGCATACTTTGGGAATGGAGCAACATTTCCAGTTGTTTGTTTGTTTAGAGCAAGAGCATTATATTTGATTACTCTTATCAATGTTTGTTATTTCGATGAAGGCAAGCAAATTCTCTTCCAACCATGCTCTTCACTTACCAAGCCCTCTTCTTGGGGGACCAGGCTGGGCGTGCCATCTTAACACTACATTTTTCCTTGTCACTCTAGCGTCTTCCATCCATAGGTCACGGTAGTATTCAACTTCTATATTCAAGCAAACTCTTCGGAAAGCGTAGAAAAATGAGTTTATCAGTTGGAAACCAATATTTTTCGGAGTTGGTTACTTTCCTTTTCTCTTTCTTGCCTTACTTATTTTCAGGTTTTCCACCTTTCCTTCCTTTTTGGGCTTTCTTGTTATCCTTTTCCTTGGTTTATTTTTTGTTGGGTTATTTGGTGTCATTTTTGTTGGGTTCTTTGGTTTCATTTCTATTAGATTCTCTGGATCATTTCCTCCGCATTTTTTAGAGTATGGGGGGTTGTTTTTCTTTAAGCATTCTTTAGAGCCTCCACTAGTGGGCCAAGCCATTGTTTGTGCTTTTGTTTCTTAGTCGACTTCTCTCTCTTATCTCCTTTGTCCCACTCTTATAGAATCTTTTCTCCTGCCTAGGAATGGTTCCTCTCCTTGTGCCGCAGTCATTCCCTAACAACGAGTTTATTTTCATTGGGGGGGCTGCCTATTATCATAAACATGGGGATAAGGGGTATATAAGAGCTCAAATTATAGTTGAAGGTTCAAGAGTATGCTTCTGGGAGCTCACTCCTCCTCCAATTCAAGCAAATATTGCTCAGAGTGAAAGGGAGATTTCCAACCAACAACACATTCTCTTAGACACAAAAGTCCTACTTGATGTGGCAGATTAGGTTCTTGATGTAGGACACACACACGTGGTCGATACAACCAATATATGTACATAACGGACATCTACTAGCAAAGTATTGTTAGATAGGCATTGAAAATCATATTAGGCATTTCTCCATATTCTAGCTGCTCTCTGTGTGGCAACAAGGAACTTGTATTAATAGAGGTCACTAATCAAGAGCATTTACTTAGCTAATATTTTCATGTTATGACTTTGGTTTTCAAATTAATATTATTTCCTTAGTTTCCTCAAGGCCTAATTCATCATATATTTTGAACCTTGTTTTTCTTGATATTCTTTTGTCTTCTACCTCATTAAAAACACTGAATTTTTAAATATCGTCAAATTTTC
>APFE031225641.1:243386-254683 GCA_000404065.3 Pinus taeda | reverse complement strand
TTTTAACGCTGGCTAGAGTGAAAGCAAGTTAATGCCTTGGCAATAGTGAAATATTTCCCCTTTAGGGACCACTAATAAAAGTATCTAGTGAAAGCTTTTCCCTTTTATGGATCATTAACATGCAATTACAGGTGGTGTGATTTTCTTTGAATAAGAGTGATGAGTCAACTTGAATTAATGGATAACAACCAATGATGATTGTCCCCATTGTTAACTTGACAACTAAGATATGATAGATTTTCTCAATATTTATATATCTGTATAGAGTAAATACCCATAAATAATTTGACTTAAAAACTCACAATTTACATGTTACTTCACTTCACAAAAATTACCAATTAAATTAACTGTAGCAACTATTTTCATATATTTAAAAACAAATAATACTAATTATATATTTATAATTTTCATAAATTATCTCATAAATTGAAACTAAATATTATTGATATAACATTATGTATTAATACCTTAACTCAATTAAATTATTTTTTATTAAACATTTATATTATTATTTATTATTTTTACTTATTATTATTTTTTTTTAAGGCTCCACTGTTCATTTATCAAAGTAATGTTACATGTGAGAGTTTTCTACCTTGTTGGTTTGTTAGTCTGGAAACCATACTAGTAGGACAAATAGATAATTTTGAGGTTGTTTGAAACCTCACTTAACCTTATCAAAGAGATTTAGAATAGTCGGTGAAGGAGCGCGTTGTTAAGGCACTCCGTAAGCAAAGGTCACTGGTTCTAGTCTCGTCGATACCAAAAAATCCAGCATGGCTTCAGCTAGTGCAGTTCAGACCAAGTGCGATCCCCGGGTGACTTTGACGGCTTAGACGCCCCTGAGTCGTGGCCTCTTAGCGACAGGGTAAGAGTGATTTTAAAGATTCACCCACTTATCAACCAAAAAAAAGAAACCTCACTTAACCTTGTTGGTTTGTTAGTCTGGAAACCATACTAGTGAGGCAAGTAGATAAAGACAAGTAGATAATCTTGAGATTATTTGGAATTTCACTTAACCAAATTATGAGATAAAATGTAAAAATTCCCATAATACATTAGCTTTGTCGACTAGATATTGACATACAAAACTACAAAATTCAGCTTGCAATTGTTTACAGAGTTTACTAGATATTGACATACAAAACTACAAAATTGAGCTTGCAATTGTTTACAAACTTTATTCGCTTAAAACAAAGAAAGTGTACCGAGGCCATACTTAGTAGAAAAAGGCATGCTATGAATAACATGAGGACCAAGAGCTGAGATAGCCCATACCCTGACGTCGCAAGTGCCACGAACATCTCAACTCGAAACAAAGCTTTGACCACAAACATCCCGAGCATGAACTTGGTTTGTGTGATGAATAACGCAACCCCGAGCACCGTCACCACGAGCACCACGATGCCTCAACAACTATGCATGAAGTTTGGCTTGTACGTGCATCAGTGGTGGGGTAATTTTTTTTTTTTATCCGAAGGTGGCAAAACTTATCAAACTCAGGTGTCAAACCAACAGAGAGGACAACCATCTCTGGCTGCTATCCGCGAATGCCGGTTTGACTCATCATTGTTATCAAGGAAAACCACGCCACCTGTAATAACCCGCTGGTGGTCCATAAGGGAGCAGGCTTTCACTCCTCCCAGATGCCTCTGGGTCTTGGGCCGTTAACCTGTTTCCTTACGTCCGAGGAAGACGAGCTCTTAGTCGTGGGGTACTTATTTATCATTTAAAATTAAAATTGAATACATAAAATATTTTATAAAATAATTTATTTTTATTTATTTTAAATTTATTTATAGATTAATATTTTTTTTTTATTTTTAAGATATTAAAAATTTTACAATTATATAATATTAAATGGTCAATAAATGTAGTTAAACATCAAATCCATAATAAACATTCAAACATTTATTTCATGATATATTTCACGTTGCTAAAATAAATAAAATAAATCATAAAACTAGTTTAATATAATTTCAATTTAATTATTAATAATTATGTAAAATTATATATTATAATATATATATATAATAATATATAGTTGATCTAGGCCGGAGTTCAACATATGTAAATTTAAAAAAACTGGAACAAATTCTTACCATAGAATTTACTCTCACCTTACCATAGGGTTTCTTAATAAATGAGATTTATTACAATCCGTGGACCAATACCATGCCTTATCAATACCACATGTCCAAAAAACATAAGCCACTTCATATGAAACTTATTCATATGACATTTTTTTAATTTATCAATTTAATTAAAAGGAGAAAAATGCCATAACTATTTTGGAAATAATTTTCAACCTTTAATTCGTTAGGCGTATATATATGAATTTTAGATGGAAGGAAGTTTGTTGATTTTTTTTTAATTGAGGGCTTAGTTTGGTTCTCAAGGGAATATGCTCAACATGTGCTTCTTCTTAATGTTTTTCAAAGATTGTAGTGTATTACATAGTTTGTTAGGTTGCATTGACTTTTAATAAATTAAAAAAATTAGATTCGTGCCACGTGGCTCCCCACCCACCAATTTCCTACGGATTTGAGATTATTCCAATTATAAAAAGTTTCATATTATTATTTATAACATTAATTTATATATAAGCAATTTTTATTTAGCAAAATGGTCCACTACTTTTAATAAATTTTAAAAATTAGATTCATACCACATGGCTCCCCACCCACCAATTTCTTAGGGATTTGAGATTATTTCATTTCTAATAAGTTCCTCCATTTTGAGATTATTCCAATTCTAATACGTTCCACCAATTTCATTTATATATAAGCAAATTTTATTTAACAAAATGGTCCTCGAAGGATTCCATCCACAAACCCAAAGTTTATGGCTGGCTAATATGGCTCATCATCATTTAGATATTGCATTTTTTTTTTTTCAATTGCTAGTCATATGTATAGAACCAACTTTTGGATCACAAACTTAAAGTTTATCACTGACTAATATGGCTCATCATCATTTAGATGTTGCATTTTTTTTTTCAATTGTTGATCATATGTATAGAACCAACTTTTGGATCACAAACTCAAATTTTATGGCTGACTGATATGGCTCATCATCATTTAGATATTGCATTTGTTTTTTCAATTGTTGGTCATATGTATAGAACCAACTATTGGATTTGTCAAAATATGGAAGATAGTTTAGAGGCACATGTTCCTCTAGGAGGCTTATTAGAACGCGAACATAAGGGTCTTTATACACAATCAATAATTCTCTTCATTTTCAATTGGGGTCTTGCTTTAGCTTCCATAATGTTTATCAACGCTTGTAGTGTATTATAGAGTTTGTTAGGTTGCATTGATTTTCAATAAATTTAAAAAATTATATGCGTGCTACGTGGCTCCCCACCCACCAACTTCCTAGGGATTTGAGGTTATTCTGATTCTAATAAGTTCCCCCATGTTGAGATTATTCCAATTCTAATAGGCTCCTCATTATTATTTATAACATTCATTTATATATAAGCAAATTTTATTGAGAAAAATGGTCCGCTACTTTTGATAAAATTTAGAAATTAGATTTGTGCCACTTGGCTCCCCACCCACCAATTTCTTAGGGATTTGATGTTATTCCAATTCTAATAAGTTCTTCCATGTTGAGATTATTCCAATTATAACAAGTTCCTCATTATTATTTATAACATTCATTTATATATAAACAAATTTTTGAATTCAAGCTTCTCTGATCCATAACTTGTTAATGAATTTTTTTTCGAAAAAAATCACATTGAGAATATTTGGTCGACGCATTTCGAACCAGCCAGTGTGGTTCCTCTTCAAGACGACATGGTTTGAAACATGTCGACCAAATATTCTCAATGTGATTTTTTCTTAAAAAATTTCATTAATAAACAAATTTTATTTAGCAAAATGGTCCACTACTTTTAATAAATTTAAAAAATTAGATTCGTGCCACGTGGCTCCCCACCCACCAATTTCCTATGGATTTGAGATTATTCCAATTCTAATAAGTTCCTCCATGTTGAGATTATTCCAATTATAATAAGTTCCTCATTATTATTTATAGCATTCATTTATAGATAAACAAATTTTATTTAGCAAAATGATCCACTACTTTTAATAAATTAAAAAAATTAGATTCGTGCCACGGTGGCTCCCCACCCACCAATTTCCTAGGGGTTTGAGATTATTCCAATTCTAATAAGTTCCTCCATGTTGAGATTATTCCAATTCTAGTAAGTTCCTCATTATTATTATAACATTTATTTATATATAAAAATTTTTATTTAGCAAAATGGTCCACTACTTTTAATAAATTTAAAAAATTATATTGGTGCCACGTGGCTCCCCCCACCAATTTCCTAGGGATTTGAGATTATTCCAATTCTAATAAGTTCCTCCATGTTGAGATTATTCCCATTCTAATAAGTTCCACCAATTTTATTCATATATAAGGAAATTTTATTGACCAAAATGGTCCATTACTTTTAATAAATTAAAAAAAATTAGATTCGTGCTCCAAGTGGCTCCCCACCCACCAATTTCTTAGGGATTCGAGATTATTCCAATTCTAATAACTTCCTCATTATTATTTATAACATTCATTTATATATAAGAAAATATATAACAAGATATTTTCCTACATATTCACTATGACGCAAATAAATTTCATCCATTTTGGCATTAAGATGTCTCTCAACATGTTCGAAGATCATATTGTCTACTCCAATCTTCTACTCATGCTAGAAGAATGTGGGCTACAAGTTGTGAATGTTACGTCTTCTTCGATTAATAACATCATTTTCCATACCATATATAACCAAGTATTTTCCTATAATCATGGCAACAACTTACTTCCCTATCTGCTTTATCGGTATTTGAACATACATATATTTGTATGTTGCCACAGGTGTTTGATAGTGGAAAATTTAACGTGGACAACCTCTATGAGAAGTTTGGGCTTTTGATATTAGATCACGAGGCCGACTTACGGGACCTTGACTCTAAAGAGGAATATGTGTCACCGCACAAATGACGAGTGCAAGGTTTGACCAACTCATGCCACGAATCTCCACAAGATCAATTATTTGTTTGTTATAAATTTAGTAACTGAGTGTGGTTTAGATGTTAATAATTTGAAGGAGTGTCCTATGGAATATTGCTTTACTTTTCAAATACAAATGTATAAAAGTAGCTCAGATATGAATTTGGTATGTCCTAGGTTTCAATGTAGGATTAGTGTAGAATTAGGTAAAGTAGCATGAATGAATTTGTGCTCTAAAATTAATTAGTAATCATTCAATAACAAATTTTCAAATTACAAGCTGATGTTATCAGTTTTTTTTTTAAGATCAGTATTGATATATTTTAATCACAAATCTAAGAAGTGTTTAGAGTGATATAATTTCTTGTTGTG
Source organism: Pinus taeda (assembly GCA_000404065.3). Lineage (NCBI taxonomy): Eukaryota > Viridiplantae > Streptophyta > Pinopsida > Pinales > Pinaceae > Pinus > Pinus taeda. The sequence continues at coordinate 249,286 of APFE031225641.1, read as the reverse complement.
TAAAAAAAATTAAAATGTAGAATTTGAAAAAAAATGTTTGCATCTCAAAGATAAAATTGACAAAAAAAATATAGCCCAAATATAAAATAATAACATTACTTGAAATGCTTAAAAATGTTTTAACCATTAAAATCTATTTCTTTTCATTGTACATATTAGTTGACATTGAAATATTTTACTTAATATGGCATTGAAATAATTTATTTATGAAGTACATTGTTTATATTAAGAAGCTCCATGATAAGTTCCTCCATAATTAATAAATTATGGAATTTAGAAATTATGGTTGATGTTTTGAAATGTATTTTTATTTTTAAAATTTGAGATGCATTATATCATAAATTGATTATAAGTAAAATAGATGAAGTAGAAATATAAAATTGGGTGTTTTTTTTAATTATCATTTTTTGAAATATATCATACATTAAAAAATTGTAAATTTATAAATTTAAAATTCCATCAATAATGTTTCACATGATATATTTTTTAAAAATTTAATATACTTACATGAGATTATAGTAAATGAATTTATGAATTTACAAATGTTTATTTAGTTTCATTTCATTTTATATAAATTTATTTTTGAAAAAATCATTATCTATTATTCATTTGTTTTTAAGATTTTGCACTATATTTTGATTTTTTTCATTAAAAAAACCTATAAAATAATAATTTATAGGGTTTATTAATATAAGGCTTCATATTCCTAGGGTATAATATTATTCATAGGGTTTATAATATTATTCATAAGGTTTAATATAAATCCATTGGGCTTATAATCATGGTCAACCATGGTCCAACGTCACATTGCGATAAAGATTTTCTTAATATGAAAATCAATCAATGTGCATTGTGACAAGCATTGTCTCAATATGAAAATCAACCATGGTGAACCATGTTCCAACATCGCATTGTGACAAAGGTTGTCTCAACCATGGTCAAATGTGGGTCAAACATGGTCAATCATGGTCAACCATGTTCAATAACCATAGTCACATTGCAACAAAGGTTGTCTCTTGGTTCAATGTCACATTGTCACAACCATGGTGATCCATGGTCAACCATGGCACAACATCGCATTGTGACACAAATTGTCTCAATATGGAGATCAACCATGGTCAACCATTGTTCGACGTCACACTGCGACAAACATTGTCTCAATATGAAAATCAACCATGGCCAACCATATTCCAATGTCACATTGTGACAAGTATTTATCTTAGGGTTTACATTCCTTGTGTTTATAATATTTATCCCTTGAGTTTATTATTCCCTTGGGTTTATAATATTTATCTTAGGGTTTGTATACCTTGGGTTTATAATATTAATCCCTTTGGGTTTAATATTATTCCCTTGGGTTTATATTGTCAATCCGTTGGGTTTTTAGTATTAACCCCTTAGGTTTAATATTATTCCCTTGGGTTTATAATACCTTTGAGTTTTAGAATCAATCATTTGGGTTTATTCTATTCATATTCCTAAGGTATAATATTATTCATAGAGTTTATAATAATAATCATAGGGTTTAATATAAATTGCTTTGGTTTACAATCATGGTCATCGATCGTCAACAATGGTCCATTGTCACAATGTGCCAAAGATTGTCTCAATATGAAAATCAACTATGGTCAAATGTCACATTGTGACAAACATCTTTTTAGTATGAAAACCAATGATGGTAAATTATGGTCAAGCATGGTTTATTTTAGTGTTTATAATATTTACCATAGGGTTTTTGTACCTTGAGTTTATAGTATTTATCCCTTGGGTTTAATATTATTCCCTTGCAACAAGCCACTATAGATTTTGGAGACAGAGAGAGGTAGGGTCTGGCATTTACAACTATATCAAGAGTGAAATCAATAGACGATTTGCATATTTCACCATCTTTTTCTTTTCAATGTTATGCACAAATGCAAGACAATGCGAGAAGGGATTAGTTGGAAAGCATGAATGGTTGTGATCATTATCTTGTTGATTTGAACTGGTGCAACTTTTGTCATCTATCTCGGTGTGTTTTGGAAGAGACTAGCATTTAATAATCGTGTTATGGTGGAGTGTTTAAAGTTGAATTTCCTATCAACCACATTTAAATTGTTATTTGATTTTTATTAAATATTTATTTCATAATTACTTGATTATTATTTATTAAATGGTTAATAAATATAATTTATTAAATGATTATTAATATTAATTGTTTATTATCTTTATTTATTTATTTATATTATTATTTAATATAATAGTAATAATATAATTATTATTATTAATATGGTTCTTATATTTATATTAATATTATGATAATAACATTAATTCTTAATATTATTGATAATTATATATATATTTTGATATGGGTTTATCAACTATATTTTATTAATGTGGTTGTGCTAATTTATATATATTATTAAAAATATTTTATAGAGATTAAATCTCTAACTTTAGCTAATAATTATTGATAATTAAATTAAAATTTAAAAATTCTATTTTAAAATAAACACATCCATTAATCTAATAAAATAATTTACACCATCTTTAAAAACAAAATCTTTTTTCTCATTAAATACGAAATTAAACCATAAAGGAAATATTAAATTATTCCTTTATTTCAAGGGTATCTTTGTATTAAGCTTTAATGATTTCCACATCTTAGGTTAACGAGAACAATGTTAATGCATTTAATGAAAATAGTCTTAGTTTATGTCTTCTTTGAAGTCAACTTTTACAAAGGTGCACTTCTCCACTTATGGTTTAATATTTCATATAAAATTAATCAACGACATGCCACTGCCTTATCTTAACTACACTGGTACCACATGCATTTTTATATCCACTTTTGACCCCATTAATTCCCAATAACTCACATGCCATTACCATGTTTAAATGCATGTTTAAACATGTTTCTTCCCTTTATTGTTTGGATTCATGATAAAATTGCAAAGAAGAAAGGAGATGCATCATTGTTTTTCCTTGACTATTAAATGACGTGAGAAATATAGTTGCCTCTGCATTTCCTATCCTCCATTGTCCATTTATAATGGAGGTTGGTAAAGGAAATGAGTAGTTGGAGATTTTAGTTTAGTTTTTTTTTTTTTTTTAATGTTTAAATGGTATAAAATACACTAATGTGCCTATACACATTTGTGGATTTATAATTTATTGATTAGTATATTTAGAAACCAGTACCTCAAAATTTATCTATATCTCATAGGTAAAAAAAATATCTTTTAACTTTAATCAAATTTTAAGTAACGTGTCATAAACTTATAAGTGCATGAGCACATGATAATCTATAATGCATAGAATAAGTTGAGATATTTTGTTATGCCATTAAAGTTGTTATTTAATTTTTTTATAAGTGTTTAAGTGTGCATCCATAGAAGGCACGCATGATTTCTTACCTAGGTTAACTAGTGAACATTTCAATAATTTGTTGTATCTCGGACACAAGTGCATAATGAGACATGAGTTTATTGTTGCACTTATATGTATGAAGTATCAGAATGTGTTTAGAAATTTTTGTGACGAAATATAGCCTTAATTAATAGTTTCAAAACTTATTGGTTTACACAACAAAGCACACTAATCTATGTGTTTTAAAAATATAATGATGCATCAAAAACACATAAATGCATTGATGAATTTTGTAAAACAATATTATCATTTTACTTTTTATTTATGTGGCAATTATGCCTCTTCGTAGGGGGAAGACCAATTAAATTGTTTTTTACATCCCTATTTTTACGATTTTTGCAAATTAAAATGATTAATTGTTTTTTACCTCCTCATTGATGAATTTAACTTTATTTCAACCATTTTAATCATATAATCTGTTATGAAACTAGCTCACAAAAAGATAGAAAAGATAATTGAACACCTTAGAATTTAGCCTCTTTGAGGGGGAAACCTCCTTTACATTACACAAATGAATAATTCCTGGATGATTCAAATGACAAAAACCTCCTTTCTATATATAGGTGTCTAAGGAGTCACAATATAACCCAGTGGACCTAACAATAATAATATAAAGCCACAAAAATAACAATAGAGGGGTTCTATGAGGCACAGTGATAACAATATGGGACAATAGGGGCACAACAATATTAATAAGAGATACAACTACAATAGTAATGTGGTAGTGTTGATGCCTCAAAAATCGCTGCAACAACAATGGAGGATAATCACCCGGTCCGGACCTTAAAGCAGCTCCTTTTCCGTTTGGTGTGGTGGCTCTCACTGGTTTAACTAGGTCCAGTTACCTTTTCCCTATCACTATTGGTTTATGATATATCTTTTACTACCAATAGTATGGGATATCAGATCACTTCTTCTTGTTGATCAGGCAAGAGAATGATCCTTAAGCTGATTTGGGTTTAGCCAAGCCACAACTAAAATTTTGCATCTTTGAGAAGATGACTTAAAAGAATGTAGAAATTACTCTAAACACAAGCTTATTCTATAATGCAAGCAAAAGAAACTAATCTAAATCCTATCTTAATTAAGCAGATATAGATCCAACCCAACTAAGAGCAAGATAATTAAAATATTGGGATTTAAACATGTCTTGTTTATAATGCATATCAAGTTAACGAAGTAGTTCAATTAACTGATATTATGGATACCAAAACACATCCTATTGAGACCTATTAACTAAAATAATAAACCAACAACATTCCCGAAAGTAGTTCACAAAAATGATATTGATTATCAAATCAGTGAATCCAATAATTAAACAATAATATATGGAAATAGTTCACAACACATTACCATTCAATAAATCAGTTTCATAAGACAGATTTCTGAGTACATAGTTACTTAGAAATCGGATTTTAATTCATAAGAACAGAGATACCAAATAACAATATTGAGACAAATTACCCATATTGACAATAGTACACAAACATGAATAAAATGAGACATTCCTGTTATCATAAAAATGAAACTGATATTTGAAACAATAGTATTAGAAATACCAATTTATTGCATCCATTTCTCTGTCCTTGGTCTCCAACAGTCCTTTACATTGCTTGAACTTCTGCCTTCAAAACTAGAGCCACAGTAGTGCAAACTCTGCCTCTCATACATAATTCAAGATACAAAGGAAAAATCCTCAATAATCCCCAGATCTGAGATTTTCTCTCCTCTCTCCTACAACTCTAAATTCCTATTACAGTAGTGCTTTTAGAAGTCTAAAATTGCAGAGGAGAGCAACCACTTATTACATTCAGCAATCTACTATTTATAATATTTGTGAAGGAATTCTTGAGAGGAAAGTTTGTTGAAGCGAAATCTGTCAAATCCAATTTTATTTGCTCAAAATTCTAATCTTTAATTGTTGGAGCCTTCTCATTGATTTAGATCATTTTCTCTATATTTCTTCTACTGTTTTCCTGCAAAAAGAACTCAAAATGAATTAAGATGCAACAATAAAATCAAAATATCATTTATGGCATTAAAATAAATCTAATCAAATTCAATTAAATAAATAATTGAAAATAAAATGTAAGCTTTCTATTGATGCATGGGATGGTTTGATTGGCCAAGGATATTATTGACGAATGGATCTGCATTGAGAAGAGGCTTGGACAAATGAAAATGCAGAAAATAAAACTCAGAAACTTGATTTTGTTTTAGAAATTCGTAGCTTGATCTTCTGTTTGATTTTTGACCCAATAAATGATCAGATCTGTTAGTGTAACCTCCTCAGAAATATTCTCCTTGATTTTATCTTTCCAATGAGCCGTCCTTGGCCTCATTTGGCCAAGTATAACTCAATCTATGAGCCTCCAAAGTTGATGGGTCAATTCTTGCACAATTCTGGAATTTCTGTTGCTATGCTAAAAATCTGAATTTTAATTAAAAATTAAATCCTAAATTAAAATTCTATTTAACTAATAATTAATTTT
>APFE031225641.1:171613-230699 GCA_000404065.3 Pinus taeda | reverse complement strand
TTTGCTCTTTTTTCTTCCAATTGTTGTGGTGTCAACCTTATAGGTTGTGGAAGACTAGGGGCAACAACACTTCCGCTTTATAGTTGTGAATGGTATGCTTCCTGGTTGCCATAATTTTGCTTTCCATTTTTCTTGCTAACCTGAATGCCTTCTCTAATGAATCAGGTTCCCAAAGGCGAACATCATGTTGGATATTATCCTTTAAAGACCCTATGAACACATCAATCCTATGCTCCTCTGGAATATCTTTTACCCTTATGTTCAATTTTTGGAACTCCTCAATGTGCTCCATTATTGGACCCTTTTGTTTGAGACTTATCAATTGGCTAAAAAAAGTGTTGCTTTTTGTATCCTCATAATGTGCCATCAATTCTTTGGTAAAAATTGCCCAAGTGATAAATTGTTTACGAGAGCAAAGCCATTGATACCATACAAACTGATTTGGTTCCAAATATAAAGTTGCCATACGTACCTTTTGTGTGTTTTGCACATTATTGAGATCGAAGAACTACTCCATCTGTAATATCCATGTGGCAGGATCCTTGCCATCAAATTCCTCATATCGATTTTTGGAATATGGTGAGTCTTCGATCCAACATTAGAGTCTATGGAATCATGATTAACATTTCTTTTGTTCTCATCATGAGTTTCCTTTAGTACCCTTTCACCCTTAGTGACCATTTCTTGTAGCAACTTATTCAATTTTATATTCAATTCTTCCATTTTATCATCCATGCCATCCATTTTAGCATCCATGCCATTCATCTTAGCTTCCATGCCTTTCTTTAAACCATCCATCTTAGCTTCTACACGTTTTTGTGCAAGTGACACTTGTTGCACTTGGTCTCGTAATTTTGATATATCATGTTGCATTTCTTCCTCTTTTTCATGAGTCATGCTAGAGCTTTCAGGTTGCTTACTCGGTGTTTACATTTTCTTTCCTCGGGGTATCAATTACCGATAATAATGCTTTACTATGCCCTTTGAATTCCTTCAAACTATTTTTTCAAACCAAGCTTATGCAAAAATTCAAAAAAAATTACACACATTTTTTCACTTTGTAGGCGTTTGATATTGAATCTGATGTATCTATGTAATTTCAGATCATCCAGTTCTAAAATTGCGAGCTATAGTAGCCCTCTGCGTCCTCTTTCCAATGCCACACGTCTAATCCAAATTGGATTCTCCAAGGAAGAGTTATGCACAATCTCCCAAGATGATCTGATTATAGACCTTTCTAGAAGAGCGAACTTGTATGAAGTGCCATGTGTCACTGTTTCGACCTTTGCCTCTGAAAAATACATACATGAAACTACATTTTGTCCTCTTTCTGTAGCTTTGTACAAAATTTCAATCCGATGCTCAGAGAGAAAGTTATGACAATTTTCCCTAGCTCACCTTTTTGGAATGTCATTCAGGAGTTTGCACAAAGACCAACTTCCTTAGATCATATCTCTGCAAATATAGCGTGAAAATCTTTGAAATTCAGACCCGAGGTTCAACGCGATTTTGTCTCAAATGGGTTTTTTTTTTCTTTTCTGAAACATCGCAGAAAAAAGTTATAGCGAAAATGCCATGATAACCTATTTGGAATAGCAAAACCTTAGAATCCAAAGCTCTGATACCAAATGTTATGAAACCAGCTCACAAAAAGATAGAAAAGATAGTTGAATTCCTTAGAATTCAGCCTCTTCGAGGGGGAAACCTCCTTTACATTACACAAATGAATAATTCTTTGATGATTCAAATGAAAAAAAAAACCTCATTTCTATATATAGGAGTCTAAGGAGTCACAATATAACCCAGCCGACCTAAAAATAATAATATAAAGCCACAAAAATAACAATAGAGGGGTTCTATGGGGCACAATAATAACAATATGAGGACAATAGGGGCACAACAACATTAATAAGGGATACAACTACAATAGTAATGGGGTAATCACTAGTATTATAGGGACCTAACATAGTCATTAATACTCACCATCTTCGTATGGTCGTCATGTTGTTAGTGCTATTGTCTTGCTAGATTCCTTGAATCGCTTGCTTCATCGATGGATTTGGTTCATTGAAGGATGCTGAAAAACAATGTCACACTTTTATTTTTCTCATGTGGACAATTATGCATCCTCGGTGGAAAGAATATAATTGTTTTCACCTCACCATTTAAGATGTTTGCATTTTAGTTTTTATATATATATAGTATATATAATAATATATTATATAATATATATATAGTATTAATTTCTCACCTCACCATTTAAGATGTTGAATTTAGTTTGTGTGTGTGCGTGTGTGTGTTCAACTCACACTAGACACTACATATCGTCCTCTAAATTTTCATCTAATATTATAAAGAGCACTAAGCAATATTAAATGTTTTATTATTTATATTGTTTAACTAATGTGCTTGACATAACACAATGCAACACTAAGTAAATCTTATAAATTTACAAGATGCATTGTTAGTAGTGTAGTGTGTTATGTCAAGCACATTGGTTAGACAATAAAAACATTAAAATCTCACTATTTTTTAGTGCTATTTATAATATTAGATGACACTATACTTAGTGCTTATTGATATTATAAATGTACCATTAAGGTATTTTTATAAAAAAAAATATCTCGAACTTGTGAGTGTTCTAGGAAATGTACAGATGAATCGGTAGCGGCACCTCGCTTCCTATCATGTGCACCAATATGTTTTATTTATAACAATCATTTTCTTGCACTATCCAATGCATTTTTAAATGTTCATTAGCATTGCTACTAATTTCTTTATACAAAATAAGTGCACCTTAGAACACAAATAATATATATGTTTCTCTCTCCTTGTCAATGCCTTTTATAACATTAAATGGCATCATTCTTAGTGCTTCCTGATATTATAAATGCACCGTTGAGAACACATTATGTCCAAAAATATTGTAAACTTGATAGTTCTCTAGGAAATATATGGATGCATTGTTAGTGGTGCCTCCATATATCTCACATGAATTTATAGTTTCTCCTAAAATTAAACATTTTCATGTGCTTTCTAGTGCATATTTATATTTTCAATGGAAAATATATCGGTGATATTATACATCATAGCCATAGAACACAAATAATTAGTGAAAAAATACCTCTTTATTAAGGCTCTTCATAATATTATGCAACATCATTTGTGAGGAATCTCAATATTAGAAACATATATTATTGTGTACAAAATATCTAGAATATATTAGTGCTCTAGGAGGTGTACAAAGGCATTGTTAGTGACACCTCTATGGAGCATTCTAAACATTAGAAATTTTTTACTTTCTCCCTAGAATCCAGCGATACAATTTTTGGTAAGATTGTGAATTCATGTTGTTTACAATGCATTTTTGAGTGTATAAATGGATTCAACACCCTGAAAAAATTCCTGAGGCACTCAATTTCTGCATATTATACCACTGAAACTGAAGATTCCAAAAATTCCCTACTAGATTTAAGCCAAAATTAGCTGGAATAGTTGTCCGAGAAAGAGTAAAAACATCTATCATTTATACTACATCATATCTCTATACATGCCAAGTGCAATAACATATTTTCTTTGCACTAAAAATATTCCCAGATATGGTGATGTTATTATATATTAAAATATTATGTTATTGATGAATGAAACATGGCACCCTTGTATAGTTAGTAGCACATGGTACCACTAGAGGTTGCCACATGGTAAGATATTTTGGCCAAATCTAATTGGTGAAAGGAACATAATTAGGAGCATAATGACATCATGCTGACATCATCACACAGAAGACCAAGGACATCTAAGGACCCAGTCTTATAGAATGGTCACGTGGTCCTTGGCACGAAGTTCGTGAAAATTTGAGACATATGTAACAATCACATGGTGAGAAGGGCCCAACCCTTAGAGTTTGAATGTTGATCCGCAGATGGCCAAACCGGCATTAGGACATATGTAAAATTCATATGGTGAGTTTCGACATCAGCCCAAAATCAACCAACCTGGCTCTAGGACTACATGAAATATATCTATATATCTATATATACCAAAAAATCATCAATCGAAAAAATATAACTCACAACACACACTCTACCGTGAATACAGTTTAATGGCATTTGGTTGATCATGGTTTCAAATCCAACGAGCGACATTCTTTTATGTTATGGCTTCTCACAATGGTTACTCATATGTACAAGAGTGGCACATAAGTGTAACAATGGTTCATAGGTGAAAAAATGGTATATAAGCGCAACATATATATGTTCTAATTGTAGTGGTATCTTCGAGGACAGTGGCGAGTCCATATGAGTCTTGCATAAACATAGGCCATGGAGGACGAGCTATGGTAATAACAAGTTCAATCATCGATGTTGGATTGTGTCGACAAGTGGACATGCACTACCCTTGACCCTGAGCATAACTATACTATAGTATGAGATCATGGACTAACAAGGACCATCATGCAACTCAATTGGTGAGGAGTCTATGTTGTGACCTCTAAGCCCCTGGTTCAAGCCCTGACATCAATGACTTATTTTTTTCATTGATATTGGGTCTATTTTGTCGAAAATATAATAGACTATCAATGGTCAGCATCAAAATCTGGCAGCTTGTTGAAGGGAACTTGGAAAAGGGCTTTATGTAGAATATTTAACTTAACATAAAGTTTAATATGGTTATTTTGAGTTTTTGGGGCCAATATTGGTCCAAATTGTACTTTGGAAGAAGTTGCATGATTAGGGATCAAATATGAATGCAACCAGATGGGTATCATGCTCTTTTGACACCTATATTATGGCCAAAATGTCTTGTTTTTATTTTAATGGCTATGAACATGTTGAAGTATTTTGGATATATGATGTAAAAAAGTTCCGAGAACAGGTTTGAATGACTAGATTGAGGAATTGGTTGAAGCAAAGTATGAGTAGCAATATGAAAACCAACAAGATTGGTATAATTTTTTTCTAGTATAATGGTTGCATGTTTTGTGGCAGTGTAGTGGTTACATTTTTTATGGCAGTACAATGGTTGCAGGTTGTGTGGTAGTGCAATGATTGCAAGTTGTATGACAATGTAATAATTGTAGGTTTTGCAGTGACAAAGGTTGGTGGTTGCGATTTCACTTTGTGAGAGTCCTTTTGATAATAGATTCAATGATATATGATGATAATGGATCAAATTTGAAAATGAGATGAAATAGAGGTCCACAAGGAAGCTGAAGAAGGAGGTGGGTGCCTCCACTAAGGTTGGAGCCTAGAGAGGGTTGGAGCCTACACATTCTCAAGGTTGGAGGCTCAATCATGTTGTAGCCTACAATGAGTATCTACTTGCATCTTTTGAGGTTGTTGCCTCAATTAGGTTGTATCCTACTGCAAGTGGTAGCTTTCATTTCTTGGAGGTAGTTTCCTCCAATAGGTCGTAGCCTACACATATGTAATGAATTGAAGATTAAGAAGAAGAAGATTGGTGGTTTTCTCCCGTATGGGTTTCCACTTAAAAAGATCGTGTCTATTTGATGTGATGGAATATTGATTTATTGTTGATACGATGCACTATTATGTTTATTGACTCACTACAAGTGGTTAAGATTAATTGCTACATTGCTAATTGATGAAAAGTTGTAAATTGGTAAAATAGTTGACATATTGATTCACCCCCCACCAACCCCCCCACACCCCCCCCCCCCCCCCCAACCCCTAGTGTGCTCTTGGGTCTCACAAATTGTAGTAAATTTCAATATTGAAGACATTGAATAAAGGAATGAGCTTCCAATGACTATCCCTAATCATGGCTTCTTTAAGTTTGACATGCTTCACCAACCATTTAATAGTTTTTTCATTGTAGGCAACCACTTTAGTTAGTCAAGATATTTTAACACCCTTATAGATATCTAATTCCAGGTCATCTATATTCATAACCTCTCTTTAAAATAGCTAATATATCTCTGACCATGTGTGTATGGTATATTTAATAATGAAGCCTAGATTATCCCATAACTTAGGATTATATTAGTTTTCAAGCTCTTCTTCATTTGAGGTCTCAATCTCTCGGGCTTTGCAAGCCTGTTTCTTGGACACATACAAGGTCCTCCTCTAAATCCAGAAAAGTAATAGGTATCCATTATGCGGATTAGCTCACAATGCTAGATCAAGAGAAATAAGGGGTTTGGGTTTCAAGGTTCATTATGCCTATGAAAAGGTAGCAAGTTTTGAGAGTGAGGAAAATAAAATACTATCAAATTTAACCTAGGAAAACACTCTTAACATTCACAGTTAAAAAATATTCACAATTTTGACTAATATGGTTGTGAATATTTCGACAGCTAAATTTCTCTGTGTCACTGGGATAAAAACTAGGGTTTCTAGCTAAGAAATACACTTGTTCTTGTTCCCAACCTTGAGAAAAGACAAGTTAGTCGAGTTTTGGAATAAAAATGTAAGTTGAGAGCATTGGGATGGCCCTGGGCATGAAACCCTAGGTTTTATGGCAAGAAAAATTCTAGGAAGCTAAGGAAAACAATGGTTGATAGTTGCTAGGACATGAGGGAAATTTTCTTTAGTTTTTCTTCCATACAAAAAATGCTCTAAGGACCTAAAAAACAACTTGTGGCTGTCTTAGGCACACCTCCGGTGTTGAGTTGAGGCAGGAAAAATCATGAGGTGGCTTGGTTAAGGGTTGAATGACCTTTTTTTTTTTTATTAGAACCATATTGGAGTTGAGTATAAGGTTTTACCCTCTTTCCAAAAGTGTTATGATTCCATACATGTATATGGGATTCTCAAGGAGTCAAGGGTTGTTGGGAGAAAGGCCCAACACAACCTAAAATAATGAAAAATGACTCAAAACCACTAAACCAATTAAAACACAAAATAAACAATTTCTAGTAAATAAAATATTTGTTGGGAAGTGAGTACATAAAAATAACCATAAAATACAAAATTTAGGTTGAATGAGCATGAACAATCACTTGCTTGAGGTGAGCTAGCTTAATCGAAAACTAACAAGGACAAGTAAGCTTTATCACTTCGTAAATAAAGTTTTTTAGCCTCCAGTGGACAAGAGAAAAGTCACATAAGGAATAGGGGGTGTTATGAGACACTTTTATATAGTTTTTGTGATATTTATTGTATTAATTTCCTCAATAATCCCTTTCGAAACTTGACTTTCACCATTATTTAAGTTAGTGTTATAGAAGAAAATCTTAGGAAAAAGAATCATGAGTGAGAGAAAACCTTGAAAGAGTTATCATGTCGCTAGAATGAGTCTCAAGAGTGCACTATAACACTTAGATGATTCTTACGGAGGTGTTGTAATGTAGATGATTCTTACTGAGGTGTTGTAATGTTGGGTTAAAGCCTAATTGGGTGACGTAGCACTCCATTGAGGTTGAGTGGAGTGATATAGTGAGTTAAGAAGATTGAAAACTGAGCTCAAGCTAGATATTCTAAGGCTATAGCACTGAGATGATGCTTAGTAAGGCATTGTAGTAGTCAACTAAGGCTCAAAGTTACAAGGAGGTAAAGAGGAGAAAAATCATGAGCTTGAAATCCTAAACCTGAAATTGTGTCACTACCTTGATGCCCAAGGGGGACTTATAGCACTAGACTGATGGTTAAGTGGGTGTTACACTAGCTTGAAAAGTCAATATTTAAAGAGGAAAAATAACCGTAAAATAATCCATCTACCATAGTCTATAACACTTCCTTAAGGCTTAAAGGGTTGTTATAATGTTGGGTAGAGGCTTAGTAGGGTGCTACACAAAATCTGAAAGGCTGCAAAGTGAGTTACAAGAAAAAATTGATGTATTGTCACTTAGGTAAGGCTTAGAGGGGTGTTATAGCGCCCCACTAAGGCTAAGTGGAATGATACACTAAGTGAAAACATGAACTTTGCAAAGAAAACCTAAGGGATATTTTATTAAGTGTCACTTGACTAGACTAAGGAGCTTCTAGGGTGACTATATGGCTAGGTTAAGGCTTAACGCTCCTGTGTATTGTTGTATTGGCCAATAGTACTTAATCAAGCTTATAAGTCTTCCTCTAGTGTCTCAAGGCTCTAAGAGAGTTGATCATAGCTTGAAAATGTTAGTTAGGATTTTTAATCTAACTCACGAGCTATTTGATTAGGTGTGCCCCTCAATTTCCTCTAGGCACAAAGAACTAAAAGGAATTGAGGAGGGTTGTTGTACCAATTGAAAAAATTAGCAATGCACTAGTAGGACCTGTTATCACCCCAAGAAACTCTCCTAGGTTGTAGCTCGGAGATGCTCGGGACATTACAGACTCAACTAAATGTTGGAAATGGATGAGTGGAAGGAATGATGCTTGTTCAAGCCAGATAACCACTCCTACTTTGCTTGACTCCAGGCATGCATGAACACCCCCAGACTACAAGGCTTTAGACCACCAATTACTCACAGTTTAACGATTGGATGAATATGGAGAATACTGGCCACACCAGCAGATGCACAAGACCTTGTGATGGCCAGTTGCAACTAGTAAAGAGGTCTGCAAATCTAACTCCCTAATGCACAGATAAGATGACAACTCTCTAGCATTAAGTGAAAAGAAACTTGAATAACACTTTCACTGATACATACAAGGTTCTAACACAAAGATAGGATGACAGCTCCTCTAATGCTAAACATCAATAGTTCAAGAAAACTGCATAACAGGCACAACCTAGAACAGAATAGGAATGGAAAGTGAGCAATTAACAACAAAAGAAGCTTTTATTAGCTGAAAATTAAGACGAGATGCTGCAAGTATCAAAGCAGTTATAGTCTCTAGAAGTTGAACCTTACATCAAAACAAAAACCATCAACCCTGGTTCCATCTTGTTTCTGAGTACATATAGAGTTTATTACAAAGGCACTCGGCCATTCTAGGTATGGAGGGGTCATGATTGACCACCAACCGCTTTAATTGCCTGATGGAGTCTCTGGTACAATTTGCCTGCTTCAGTGAACAAATCTGATCTTCTCAGGTGCTCTGCTGTCCTCCTCGGGTCACTGGAGTGTCGTATGGGATGGAGTCCCATAACTGTTAAATGCGTTTGCTTGATCGAGTTCTGTCCTTTTCCTTCTTGGCCCTACTGCCTCTTGAATGTGGTTGTTGAGGAACTACTGCAAGTATCGAAGACTGGTTATCTTCATCCTTCGGGAACACAGAATGATCAAAAGTCGTGTACTGCATGGCAGGTGGACGAACTGGACGGAGGAACAAGATTGGCCGTCCGATGGCACAGATGGACGACGGGTATGGCTTGGTGAGGAGTACCGGGAGATATGGAAATGGAGTGAATGCAGGGCATTGGATCCCGGACGGACAGATCCAATGGTCATCGAGCTTTGAAGATGAGCGGGTGTTACCGAGCGGGAGAATGATTTTGAGCGGTAAGTGGTATTTCTCGCACCGCCATTGGGGATTGGGTGGTAAACATACAACGACGTGCGATACCACTCGGAGGGCGACATGTGGTAGCGAAAACCGCTCTCGATCGCATGTTAACGGGTTGTCACTTCGCAGGTGCAGGAAGAGTGAACGTTGTCCGATCGTGGCAGAGGTGATCGGACGATGGGGAAACAAACGGGCAGGTCATTCTTTGAATGTGGCGGGGAACCGTTGGATCGGGATGCGGCGATTGACAGCTACAATTTAAAGGCAACTGCGGGTTACAAAGGCACAGGGTCATGTGGTGACGGTGCTATGGAGCTTTAAACTTAGCGCTTTGGGGCTTGAAGAAACAAGGGCTAATGCTGAGTTTTGGAGGAAAAGAAGAGATAGCGGGGTTAAGGAAGAGTAAGTGGAATGAAGGAGAAGAAGGAAAATGACTGCTACGAACTCTCTTTGAGCATAAACACATGGCCAAGCTTGTATTTGGCCCTCCAAATGTCAAGATATGTAGCAGAGCTAACAGGACCCTTGAATCTCTAAGTGTTGTCTAATAATCAGTTACAAATCACTTGTGATTGGTGTGCTTGTAAGATTTATTGCTCCTGCCACAAGGGTACCATTTTTTAGAACCATGGAATTCTAAGTTACATGTATTCCCCTTTCCCAATTTTGATTGTAGCCTAATGAAGGACCAAAAGGTATAAATACTAATGGAGGCATGCCTCCTCACTTTGAATTTTGATTCCATGGAGATAGTGATATTTTAGGAGATTAAAGGATCAAGTATTAAAGACAAGTTTCTGGTATTGCCCCACTGCAGGTGTGCATCCATAGCCTCAAAAAAGTCACCTTTGAATCATAGACATTGCTTCATTATGAGCGATCATCCATATCCCCAATGAACTTGATTGCATGTCCCAATTTTTTAACAAACCATTCTCAAGCATATATATTTGTGTTCATTGAAAATTGTTCATTTGTTATACATTTTTCAATTCTTCTTCGGCATAATTAGCCATAAGGTGGATGAGGGATCCTGAATGATAGCCAAGATTATTCCTTGTAAAAATTTTAAATATTTCTTACTATAGATATGCCTCCTTGGTATCATTACTCAATGTTGAGATTTTAGATTAGAATTAGGCTACAATTAAGATCTTACAAGATGCTTGAGGCCTCTCAACCAGGTTAGTAATTGGTTTATTGTCCACCCACTATTATGGTTGTTCATAGAGTGTTTCCCACTTGGTAATGATCATATTATCCATAGGAATTATTGTGATTTTGATATTCATGAACTGGTTCTGGGTGTCACACATAGATTCATGGTCTAATTTGTGTTGTGTGTATAAGGAGAAACCTAGTAAATAAATATTTTGTTAGGTAATTGCATGAAGTCCACTATCATAACAAAGTTTATTTATGTAAAACAAGTAATTGGGTTGATTGAAAACAAAGAAAATCAAATGAATCCGAATATAGAACTAGAAAAGTGGATATGAAAGTAAGTTTATTTATGTACAGATAGCGGTAGCACTTGTAGCTATCATGTGAAATATATTTTTAGAATTTTCCCATTAATTGTGAGGAGATCAACTTCTCTCACTAAATTTTGGAGACAATATGTTTCTAGGCTAATTTTCTTTCTGATGGAATAGGTATCGAGACATAAGGGTTGGAATTTAGTGTGTTTACCCTTGTCTTCATGATTTTCTTCCCATTTAAGCATAGCCCCCCTACTTAGAAATCATGAAACTTGTTGGAGTATTTTCTCCATGAGAGGCACTAGGTAATGATCCTTATCAAATGCTCTATTGAGATTTCTAATGTCTATGAAGAGTCTTATTTCTCCTCATTTCTTCATCACTAGAACTAGGTTAGAAACTTGCATTGAATTTATAACTTTGAATATTATCCTACCATCCATTAGCTTCTTGAGATCCTTCTCTATCAGGGTTTCCAGTGTGGGATGAACCTTGCATAGATTTTTCCGAAATGTTTTTGCACCCTCCTTGATTGGGGTGACATGCTGAATGATACATGTGTCATATTTTTCTAGATATTTGTATGTCCACGTGAAAGCATATTTATACTTGGTAAACAACTAGATATAATTATGCATCTCTAATACTTAGAAAAACGTACCCAAGTTGAAAAAATTAAGTTCTTTTTTGGTCCCCAGATTAACCAATCCATGCTTCAAGGCGGGACTATGAGTCTTATGATTGGTAGGTTCCCAAAGCTCCGATTTCAAATCAAATTATTTCTCAAGAAAAACCACCCCTTTGTGGATGGATTACCCATCTTCACTATCTGATCATGTTTTTCTTATTTCTCTTAATTATCATGCTCTTCATCATTAATGATAGTGTCCTTGAATGCGTTTGAGTTCATAAGGAATTCAATCACATGTTATCATCATTACATACCCATTATTCAATAATGTTATCTAGGACAATGGGTTTAAAAATTATTTCAATAGGAAAAGTATGACATAATGGAGTGAATCTAATAGATGCATTCACTAGAGTTTTAGTGGTAGAATTCATGGATCAAGGAATGGATATAATATTAAATAATTTAAACAACAAAATCAACCTCCCTGCCTCTTTTTGGTAACCTTTCAAATTTGGATCCAAACAATGAATAATATTTGTAGTTAACACATGATTATCTCAAAGTCACCTAGAAATTTCAAGCACTATACCTTTAAGTCAATGACTTTCTTCAAATCGAATATGAGTTCCTCATATTATGTGATGTTGTTGGCACATTAAAATTCTAATCAGTAGGATATAAATGTTTTTTTTGTGTGAATTGATTAAGATGCACCCAAAACCATCTCCATCCTGCATGTTAGAGCCATCAAAATATAGTGTCCACATATTAGTACCATATTCTAAGTTAGTGAAACTATCATTATTTATATCTAAGTTAGTGGAACTACCATTATTTACATCTAATATACATTAAACATTATCTCTAATATATTAACGTTGAAGGAGATCATACTGGGTTTCAAATGGGAAGGGAGATGACTGGTTTGTATAACAACCAAGGGTGGTTTCAAAAAAATAGTTCCCTAGTGTAGAGTGTGCAAAAATGATTGGTTCATTATCCCTCCGTAGTTGATTCATTGTATATTTAATGTGAGTCTCATTGTTTACTCATATATAATAACTCTTTATTTGTAGGGTATCTAGAGGCAAGACCATTCGATGGTGAAATATACTTGAATTTTTTGCGACCAATCCCTACTCAAAATTATACCATAGGTCCTAGGCATGTCCACAACCATGATGTATATCACTTGATGGATCCAAGCATCAAAGGAAAGACTAATTAGGTGTTGAATATGTTGTTATTGATGTGAAGTTAAGGGGGAATTCCTAGTAGATACATGATTGTCAATTTTTAGGGGAGTTCTTAATAGAGGTCAATAAACCATCATAAAGCCATGATTTGTGGGCATGTTTAGTAAGTTAAACATTTAGTTCAATTTCAAACTTTATTTGTACCTAGGCCACTCACAAACATTCAGGCCTCTTCACATGTATCTGAGCCTCTTTCATGAATGTGAGTCTCTTGCCTCTCAAATAGATATGGACATCTTATGTATATCTGAGCATCTAGATATTTGGTGGTGCACCGAAGTAACACCTTAGGAAAGTACCCAATTTTTTTATTTCCTCGTATTTTCTAGTGGTTGGACCCCATTTACAATGTGGCAATACATGTGCCATGTCAAGTGGTGCCAGGTGACAAAGGGGCTAAAGTGGAAGCATGAGGAGTTGACATGTGGCACTCATTTTAGCATTTTTGTGTGGCCAATTAAAAAATTGGAAGGTGATACATGGAAGGTACCCAAACATGTGGTAGAAGTAGGGAACACCACGTGTCAATGTGACACTTTTATAAATGACATGACAGTGATAGGGCAGAGATGACTTGGAAAGAGGATCACTTGGAAATTCCTAATTAATCCGTGAAGTGTTGACATGGTAGTATCTAAAGTCTCATGATTTTCACCAGGATAGTGTTTTAGTGCCAAGTTTCCTATGTATTTTGATTTGGCAAAAATAGTGGAAAACAAAGCATTTGCACCAAAAATAGTAGACCAACCCTAGTGGGAACTTTACTAGGCTATTTAACCATCTATGAGTGTGGAAAGTCATATGGGCATCCAATGATCTAAATGAGAACCAAAACATGGTCATTATCAAATTCCCTGGATCTAGATTCAAGTGAAGAAGGAGAATGGTCAAGGTTCTAGTGGGTCGTGGTTTTGTGTGAAATAAAAGGTATCCAACTACCAAATGGTGAAGAAAGTTAAGTTTTTAATGTCTTTAACACAGACCCCACATAGGAGTGAAGTGGGAGTAATTTATGCGAGATAAGTCGAGAAATACATAGATATGGTTTTGTAAGAGACAGGACAAAAAGAACAAAGATAGTGCATTGGCATATCCGAGAGAACTCACATGTAAATAAAGTGTATGTAGATAAGTGCAAGATTTGGGCTAGTAAAGAGTGAAGAAAGGAGAGATGAAATGTGCAACGTGATAGAATACTGCCAATGAACTAGAAAGAGAAGGTTGGTATATATAAAGGAAAGAAAGGAAGGAGATATAGATTAAATTTTTGCTAAAGTGTAAGAATTGAAAAAAGTGCATCTCGATCTATTCTGAAAATGTGATGAAATGGAAATCTAGGAGGTAAATGGAATTGGATTAGCAAATCCATAAGGGATTGGTGTCTCCTGCAAGTTGGTTCTTGAAAATATAATGGGTTGGTGTCTCCTACAAGTTGGTTCTTGCAAATATGATGGGATTGGTGTCTCCTACAAAATGGTTCTCACAAATGTGAGGGTATTGGTGTCCCCTACAAGTTGGTGCCTACAAATTTGATAGGATTGGTGTCTCCTGTAGGTTAGTGCCTACAAATATTGTAATATTAGGTTTGCTCCTACTTCAATCAATTTATTAAATGAATTTGTATGGTTTTCTCCTGGATGAGTTTACATGTATATCATGTGTTCAATTCTCTTATATGATTGGTATATTATTTTGTGATTGAATGTTTGAAATAATGTATGATTTTATTATATGTATTCACCCCCCTATTATTATAATTTTTAAACGAAAAATTGGTATCAAAGCAAGTTCCTTCAAGAACAATCTAATCATTGGAAGGTAGATCTTAAGGGAATCAATTGCCAATCAAGATGGATCCTTTGCAAACATATCTCCTATATTTAATGGTACCAACTATACTTTCTCAAAAGTAAGAACAAGTGCTTATTTAATATATCTTGGTATCGACATTTGGATTTATGGTGAAGATGGATACATAACTCGAACGAATCCTCCAACATATCCATATGGAAGAAGATCTTTTACAATAATGCAAAGGAAAAAATGCAATTCTATGTGGTCTTGTTGAATCTGAATTTGTTAAGGTAACACATTATAAACCTTCCATGCATATATGGGATAAGCTATATAAAATATATGAAGGATATGATAAGGTAAATAAATCTAAACTTCAAACACATAGAATGAGGTTTGAAATTCTAAAGATGAATTACGGTGATGAGGTAGTTGTTGTTCAATAAATATTGATATTTATTTTAATTAGATTCAATGACAAGATTTCAGCCATTGAGGAGATGAAGGACGCAGACTCCTTAAATATGGAAGAACTACATGGAAATTTCATAGCATATGAAATGAGGATTGGAAAACAGAGGTTAGGATAAAAGGAGTTTCCTTCAAAGTCTCAAAGAAAACCAAACAAAATCATTTATCTAGCCATGAGTTAGATCCAAGGGTGGCTCAATTCATGAGGAAGCTGAAAGAGGATCTAGCAAGTATGAAGGTAGGTTGCCTCTTAATTGCTTTTATTGTGGTAGAATTGGCCATTTTAATTCTCAATGTCCTTATCCTAAAATAGAACATCGTTAAAAGGAAAGACAGCATAAGAATAGAATTAGATATCATAAATATAAGAAAGGAAAGTCTCAAAAGAAAAAGAGCTTATATTCAAAATAAGATAGCTACTCATTAGAAGAGAGCAATGAACAAACATCCGAAGAAGAGTTAGATGAATTCTTTCTCATGGCCATAGAAATTGGATATGCTTACAAAGATAATTCATATTTTGAGGAAGAAGTTGAAGGTAAATTTGACCTTGAAGGAGAGTTGATTTGTGCTCTAGATGGAATAAGGAAGGCTAGAAGAAAAAATAGAAGGTTGGAAGAAAAAATTTTGAATGTAGAAAAATAAAATCATTGTTTTGATGAAGAATTAATCAATCTCCAAAAGGTTCAATTAGAATAAGAAAAAGAACTAAGGAAATCTTAATAAAGTAGATACAAGACAAACAAAGGAGTTGTGAAATGCTAGAATATGATAACACATCTTTAAGATCAGAGATACCTAAGAAATATGAATAGTTTGAATCAAACACAAATGAGGAAGCAATCATCCTTGTGAAGACCAAACTTGAAGAGTCAAAGAGGAGAAGAAATCTTTTGAATAAATTGATAGAATCATAGAGAAATTGTGAGAGGCTTAAAGCAGTGGTAGTTTCTCTAAGAAGAGATCTAGAGAAATATAGAGCTTGGTAGCATATGAAATTAAGATTAGTAAAGGGCTCTGGAACCCTTGACAATATACTCCATGAAAAAGATATCACCAACAACCGATACAGGTCTAGTTTACAATGAGCATTATGAGATCTGGAAAGGAGACTTAAGCACAAAGGCCCTACAAAAATGAGATCCTATTAGATATATAGATGCACTCAAAGGAAGATCATGCGAAGTAAATAGAAGAATTGAAAAAAAGAAGAACCATCAAAATAAATGATCTCATCAACTCCACAAATTTTACTAAAGTTAAATCAAAGAATCAACATGAAAGTTAGGAAGGGCTCAACAGAATTGCTCCTCCACAAAGGCCACACACTTTTAGGTACCCAAATCTCTTTGATGGCTCTTGTTTCTCATGTCATAATTTTGGTCATAAGGCTATAAATTGTAAAGCCTACATACATATATAAAATGGATGTGTTAGATCTAATCGATTCTTAATTCCTAGATCTAGGAATTCTTATGCTAGCAAAAATAATGCATTTTCTCCTCTCTTCGATGAAACTGAATGTTATATTTGTAATAATTTTGGGCACACAAAAATTGAATGTATATGTAGATTCACAAATCCTACCAAGCAACAATTTCCTAAGAAATTTCAACAACAATCATAAACAATAAGTGGTAGAAAAAGAAGCCAAAAATATCTAAATAATGTGTATTTTATTTGTATGATTATAGTCAAGAAGGTCAATAGTACATTGATAGTGGGTGCTAGAAGCACATTACAGGGGATAAGAGTAGACTCCTTTTCTTAAAATAAGACAAAGTAGGAAGCATCACTTTTGGCAATAATGCACGAGCCAAGATAAAAGGTAAAGGAATTGTTAGCCTTAATGGAAATACTAAGGATAAACATGTTTTATATGTTGATGGTCTGAAGCACAATTTGCTTAGTGTAAGTCAAATGTGTGACCAAGGATATGACCTCACATTTCACTCTAAGGGATGTGAAATAAGGAAAGTAGATTCTGGGAGAGTGATATCCAAAGCAATTAGAACTCCGAGCAATCTATATACTTCCGATGCAACCAAAGAAAAATTATGCATGAGTATAGTGGATGACAGTTGGTTATTTCATAGAAGAATGGGAAAATATCATTTTTGATAAATTGAGGATACAAAATCCAAATGATTCCATATGCAAGCCATGTCGATTTAGGAAGCATACAAGGATCCACTTGAAGATAAAAGAATATTCATCATCTATACCATTGCATTTGGTTCATACAGATTTATGTGACCCTAAAAGAACCCAAACCTTAAGAGGAGAAAGATATTTCATACTTTTATTTATGACTATACAATGGAAACATGGATAATGCTCCTTAAGGAAAAGTCAGAAGCCTTCAATAAATTCAAGATATTCAAAGCTCAAGTTCAAAACAAAATGGATTTAAAGATCAAGTGTTTGATATTTGATAGAGGAGGAGAGTTTACCTCAAATGAGTTCGAGGAGTTCTCTGAAGAACATGGAATTAAGAGACAATACTCAGTTTCCAAAACCTCTCAACAGAATGAGTAGTTGAAAGAAACAACAAACTAGAACAAGAGATGGAAAGATCTATGATGGATGAAGTGAAGGTCCCAAACACCTTTTGGGGAGAAGAAACTTTAACAAATGTCTAAATATATATAAATAAATTAAATCAAAATAAATAGTGATAATATTTTTGGACATTGGATAAAACAATGCTCCTCGTGTATTTCACGACATGTTCTTAACCGCCTCTCGTGGATTTGTAAACTCTGGTGATGCGTATGTCTACTAACACCTATGGGTTTTGGTGTAATGGAAATTGTGATTCCAACAAGTTGTATCAGAGCCAAAGGTCTCTTGTTTGAAACACACTCGAATTGCATTTTGGGGGGGGGTGGTGGATCTTGTTAGACATTGGATAAACCAACGCTCCCCGTGTGATTTTGCGACATATACATAGCTGCCTCTTGTGGATCCGTTAACTTTGGTGATGCGTCCATTTACTAACACCTGTGAGTTTTGGTGTAATGGAAATCGTGATTCCAAAACATATCCCCTTTGAGCTATGGTGAAGCAAATTATCTTCATTCAAGCATATAAGAGTATTTGGAATCAAGTTCTATATAAAGAGAAATGAAGATAATATGGGAAAGTTTGATTCTAGAGCTTATGAAGGAATATTTCTTGGTTACTTATCCAGAAGCAAAGGATACAAGTGATACAAAAAAAAACTAATAAAGATATGGAATGTATCGATGCAAGGGTAGATGAATCATTGACAGAACCATAAAAAAAAACAAATAAATGAATAAACAAATGAGATAGCAAGTGTATATCTATAAAAGGGAGAACAAAAAGGAATAAGAAGAGCTAGATTATGAAGAAGAAGAGATGGCACTCTAGTAACATAAAACTCTATCTAGGTATGTGCAAAAATTTCATCCTAAAATTCAAATACTTGGAAATTAATTAGTGCCCCTAAACATGCAAATATGGCACTATTTTCAAAAATAGAACCAAAACGTTTTGACCAAGATAGTGAAGATAACCATTGGGTCAAGGAAATGAATGAAGCGTTAGATCAGATAGAGAAAAATGACACATGGGAAATTGTGCCTAGACCAACAAACAAAAATATTGTTGGCACCAAGTGGGGTTTTAGAAACAAGTTGAATGAATATGGACAAGTAGTAAGAAATAAATCAAAGTTAGTCTGCAAAGGGTATGCACAAGTAGAAGACATTGATTTTTAACAAACTTTTTCTCCTCTAGCTAGACTGGAAGCAATAAAAATGTTCTTAGCATGTGCATGTTTCAAAAAATTTAGTATATTAGATGTATTCTAATCAACATTACTAAATGATGATCTAGAAGAGGAAGTGTACACTGAATAGACATAAGGATTTCAACTATCTAAAGAGATGGATCGACGATGTGGATCAAATGGGTCAACAATTTGAAACTAACATGCATAAGGAGTTTGATATGCCCATTCTAGGAGAATTGCCATTTTTTCTTAAAATACAAATTTCTCAATCAGGAAAAGGTATTTTTATCTCTCAAACCAAATGCCTGAAGGAAATATTGAAGAAATTTAGCATATAATATTGTGCACTTCTTAACACACTTATGGTCATAGGGTGCAAGTTGTAGGAATGGTTTCCATATTTCAATCTACCCCTAAGGAGAGCCATGTAAATGTAGTGAAAATAATATTTAGATATATAAAGGGAACTATTAACTATGGCGTATGGTATTTAAGGAGAAATAAATTCGCTATAACATCATACAAACATAGATTGGGTAGGTACTGTTTATGATAGGAAGAGAACAAATGGTTTCACTTTATTTTTGGGTCATTTCTTACTATCATGGGTGAGTAAAAAGAATAAATATATCTCATTGTCTACAATTGAAGACACGTACATAGTAGCAATTGCATGCTACACTTGATTCCTATGAGAAAAACAAACTTTGAAAGATATCAAGGTAGAATATGTGTATCCTATTCCAATTATGTGTGATAATACTAGTGCTATTAACATTTCCAAGAATCATGTAGTTCATTCAAAGACAAAGAATATTCCTATTAAATATAGCTTCTTGAGAGACAAGGTAGTCGATCAAATTGTTAGGCTTGAATATATTGCTATAAAGAACATATTGCAAATATATTCACAAAACTCTTTCCATATAGACATTTGAGTATCTAAGAAAAAGGTTGGGAGCGATATCTCTCTCATCTCATTAGTCTTCTAAGTATGGGTATGTCATATCTTTAACACATGTCTATATTTAGAATATGGATTATAAGAGAAGAATGATAAAATGGAAAGTTTTCAAAATTTCCATAATTGGTATGGCTATAATTGGTCCAAATGGCATACACACAATTAGCATGAAGGATTGAAAAATTGGTATCAAACCATTCATTGGTGTAAAAAAATCAAGAGTAGTATTTGTTTTTTCTTCATGATTAGGAGGAGAGTTGACAGTAAGGAGAAGCATCAGTTCATGGGGAGTTCAAATGAAAAACCATGCATGATAAGTAGGTATCAAATATTATAAAATGTGAAATTGGTACCAACAATTAATTGATATTAGAATTAGCATATACAAACCTTTTCCATTGATGTCAAAGGGGAATACAATTAACATGATTGATCAATGGGGTTGAAAATGAGTTATAGGGGGAGAGACCAGCAAATTGAACAAAGTTTAGACGCTGATACGTATCTAAGCTTAGTGTAGAGCATTTGGCTCAAAGATTGGAACCATTGGCATGATATCTGTAGAGTACTTAATTCAAAACTTAGTAGTTGATTCAATGAAATGATGCAGAGTTTAGCCACTAATTTAGATATTGGTTTAGAGAAACAAGAGAGATTGGGAACTGGTGTGGTATCCAACCATTAGATACAGAGGTTGGAAATTGGCTATGAAATAATTTGGTGTAGAGATTGAATAAACAAGTGCAATTGGTGCACAAATATTGCAATTTGTTTGTGAAAAATTGGTAGGTTGGCAGGGAATTCTCAAAGCTATGCTAAGGTTTATTAGTGCTCCAATTCCAGTGCTTCCATCAATTCCAAAAAGGAATATTGTTTAATGTGTTTCGATTGATTTCAAGTTCAAGGGAATTCTAAGCATATATATGAATATCAAGTTGAAGAGTAGTTCTTAACATATGCCACTAAACCATCATAAAACCATGATTCAAGGGCTTGTTTAGCAAGTTAAAAACTTAATTGAATTTCAATTTTTTTTTGCATCTAGGCCCCTCACAAATATCGGGACCTCTTTGTATGTATCCGGACCTCTCACATGAATTTGGAATTCTTGCATGTATCCAACTCTCTCAGATGCATTTGTGTCTCTCATTATATTCGATCATTTAGACATCTGGTGGTGCATCGAAGTAACACTTTAGAAAATTACCTAGATTCCTAATTTCTTTGTCATGGCCAATGGGTGGACCCTAGGTACAATGTGGCAATATAGGTGGGGTGTCGATGGCATCGGGTGGAAAACCGGGTGATGTGGTAGCATGAGGAGCTAACACATGACATTGATTTTTGGCATTTTTTGGTGGCCAACTGGACAGGTGGAAAGTACCCAAACACATGGTAGGTACTCAAACACATGGCAGCAACAAGCAATACCACATGGCCATGTGCTAATTTTAAATATGACATGGAAGTGACGAGGCAGAGATGACTTGGAAAGAGGAGCATGTGGCATGTCTTGATTGGTCCACGAAGTGTTGATGTGGAAGTCTTTGAAGTCTCTAGATTTGTCCCAAGCTAGTGTTTTGGTGAAGGTTTCCTATGTATTTTGGTTTGGATAAAATAGTGATGAACAAAGCATTTGTGCCAAAAATAGCATACCAACCATAGTGGGGCCTTTAATGGCTTATCTGGCCATCTAGGAGCGTGCGAAGTCATTTGAGAATTCGGTGATCTAGATGAGAACCAAAGCATGGTCATTATCAAATGGCCTAGATCCGGATTCAGGTGATGAATGAGAATGGTGAATGTTCTAGTGGGTCATGGTTTCATGCAAAAAATTAAGGTATTCCACCATCTATTCATTTGGTGGTGAACAAAAGTAAGTTTTTAATGTCTTAAGCCTAGACCTCATATACATTAGAGAGGTGAGTTAGGATGAGGGTCCTAGGCCCGGGTCACTGGGGCTTAGTGCTCAACACTTGGAACCAAAGGAAAATAAAGGGAAATTTAGGCATCTGATGATCTTCTTGTGTAAAAAAGCATTCACTATTGTGAAGCCTCACATACTAAATTCATTGCAATAGTGTATTAAACCCATGGGAATAGTGCTTGGTCATGACAAAGGGTGTTGAATGTGAGTAAAGGCACGAGGAAGGAAATGAGATGACAAAAGGAGCTAACCATTCTCGCACCATATCTATATATGATTAATTGGTAAGATAAGTGTAGTGCAGTGATATAAGAATATTAGAAGAGAACATATGCCATCATCATCATGAGTGAAGTGGGAGTAAACTATGTAAGAGTAGTAGATAACTACAAAGACCAAGTTTTGTAAGAGACATGATAGAAAGCACATAGATAGTGTGTTGGCATATCTCAGAGAACTCACATGTAAACATAGTGTGTGTAGAATATAAGTGCGAGATCTAAGACAATAAAGAGTGAATAATAGAGAGCTGTATTGTGTAGCATGATAGAACACTACCAGTGAACTATAAAGAGAAGGTTACTACAAAGAAAGAAAAGAAAGGAAGGAGATCTGAATTAAACTTTTGCTAAAGCATAAGAATTGAAAAAGGTGCCCTTGGATCCAGTATGAAAATGTGATTAAATGGATATCTAGAAGGTAAAAGGAATTGGATCAACATATCCATAGGGGATTGGTGTCTCATGCATGTTGGTGCTTGCAAATATTAGGGGATTGGTGTCTCCTGCAAGTTGGTGCTTGCAAATATTAGGGGATTGGTGTCTCCTGCAAGTTGGTGCTTGCAAATATAAGGGGATTGTGTCTCCCGCAAGTTGGTGCTTTAAAATCTAAGGGGATTGGTTTCTCCTACAAGTTGGTGCTTGAAAAGTTGATGGGATTGGTGTCTTTTATAGGTTGATTCCTACAAAGGTTGTAACAATAGGCTGGTACCTACTTCAATTAATTAATTAAAAGAAGTTTTGTGGTTTTCTCTCAGATGAGTTTCCATGTATATCTTGTTTTCAATGCTCTTATTTGATTAGTGTATTATTTTGGGATTGAATGTTTAAAATAGTGTATAATTGTATTATATTGATTCATCCCCCCTCTTAGTACAATTGTTAATATAACATCATGAAATATTTAATATTTTCTATAACCTTAACTTATGACATATCTAGTTGAATGATATTAGCACTCATTTTTTTCTTGAACAACATTAATTTCTTACACATAGAGTAAGACATGAGAGTGGAGAAGGCTCTAGAGTCCACCAAACAATTATGCATGTTATGATTGAAAATCTAAAATGTTAGAAATAAAGGTGGTGTTTGTGATTTTGAATGGGATCCGATACTCACACCATTTACAATGGACTTGATATCATCTAAGCTACTTGGTGTAGTAGCAAGGGTTTTTATAGAGGGTTTAGGGTTTTTTTTAGATTTGTGCTAAGTAGGGGAGGGCTACAAGGCCTTCAGAAGTAGTTCTCTCTACCATGGAAGGTTGCAACGGATACAAAATGAAACATTATCCCATGCATTCTTTATATATTCAATTACATTACATTTCAAGGGCTTACTATTGAAGAAGTTGGGGGCATAGTAATATTAGCAGGAGATGAAGACATGGCTTTCTGTGTGGAGGTAGGGGTTTTGTTGGTCTATAAGGATGTTGATTTCTACTTTTTTCTTTGCACATGAGTGGTATTTGTATTGGTATTTTATGAAACATTGGAGTTTGTATTTATAACATAGGTAGTAGTATTTGTAGAAGATTGGCGAGTTAAAAATTATCTCAAAAGGGATTCTCTTGGTGGCTTGAGAGAATTCCATGCCTATTGATGCCGTGGCAAGTGGATCCTTTCTAGTGTCAGGCACTGTGGGCATCTCAATAGTAATATGTATTGGTGATAGATGTGGCATAAAATATGTCCTCTTTGTATTCTCCATGATCATATTTAGGCTATGATTGAACATGAACTTGTTCAAATTTGACCCATTTCACCTTACTTGATCCTACTTAGGGAAACCTTTGACCATATTTTTCTATTTATCAGATACAAGAAAATGTAGATATCCTTCTACACATTTATTCACAATCTTAGTTTGGCCATCAGATCAAGGATAACAAGATGAGTTGTGAGCCAATTAAGTACCCAAACAAGAAAATAATTCAATCCAAAAATTTCCAGTGAAAATTGGATCTCTATCACTTTCAACAATCTTTGGTATTCCATGTAGATTTTGGAATGTTTCCATGAATGCTTCTACCGCAATAATTTCTTTAAAAGAATGAGAAAGAGAGAAAAAGCGGGCATACTTTGTCATTCAATCTACAACTATCATAATAACACTCTTTCCTTCATATTTGGGTAAACCTCTAATAAAATCCATTGAAAATTCTTCCCAATGTTAGCTTGGTATAACTAATGGTTGAAGGAGCCCAGGGGTATTGATAGTCTCTCCTTTATTTTGTTGGAATGCCACACAGTCAACCATAAAAATTTACACATATATTGTAAGACCTTCGCAAAAAAACATTTATTAATCCTACGGTATGTCTTCAAGAACCCTGAATGTCCTCTTGTAGGAGAAGTATGTAATTCCAATATGACATTCTGTTTGAGTTGAGAATTATTACAGAAGTATAAGTGATATTGATACCATAACAAGTCAATTTTCCATGTAAATATTTCTACTACATTAGGGTGCTTCTATAGTTGTTGAAGGATCTTGCATATCTTCTTGTCTTGCTGCCATTCTATACTTGCTTCTTCCACACAATCATATTATGGAATGGAAGTAGCACATAGTAAACCATTTGCATCTTCCTCTTTCCTTGAGAGTGCACATGCCACAATATGTTGTTTTCCCTTTTTGTAGATAATTTAAAAGTCATAACCCAACATCTTTGTGACCCATTTTTATTGCTCTTCTAAATATAGCCTTTGCTCCATCATGATCTATTTTTACTTTGAAGTTACTTCCTATTGGATATGGACACCATTTATTAACTGCATGTAGTATGGTCAACATTTCTTTTTCATAGATGGCTATGAGTAAGTTTTTTCCTTTAAGTTTTCAACTTTCAAGGGCAAGGGATATTCCTTCTTACATCAAAATTCCATTGATGCCATGGCCTAAGGCATCACACTCCACAATAAATATTTTTGTGAAGTTAGGCGTCACCAAGATGGGGGTTGTACACATAGCCTCTTTAAGTCCTTAAAATTCTTTGATTGCTTCTTTAGTCTAAGAAAATCCTTCCTTCTTTAATAATTTTGTTAGAGGTGTTTCTATTTGCCCATAATTATTGACAAATTCATGGTAATATCTTGTCAATTGTAAGAATCCTCTAAGTTTCTTGAAGGTATTTGGGATTTCCCATTCCCTCATAGATTTTATTTTGTTAGGATCCACCTTGACACCATCATGTGATACAATATGACCAGAATATTCCACTTCTTGAATCCCAAAAGTACACTTGGAAGGGTTTTCATATAGGTTTTTCTCTTACAATAGTGTCAAGACCTTATCAACATGATGTGCATGTTCTTCCCAAGATTTGTTGTAAAATAGTGTTTCATTTAAAAATATTAGCACAAACTTTTTAGGGAAGGGTTTGAAAATAGAATTCATCAAGCTTTGAAAAGTTGAGGGTGCATTTGTAAGTCCAAATGGCACCAAAAAATCATAATGACCTTCATGTGTTCTAAAGGTTGTTTTGGGAATGTCTTCTTGCCTCATTTTAATTTGATGATATCCAAAATGAATATCAAACTTAGTAAATAAAATTTCCCCATGAAATTCATCTAACAATTCATCAATGATAGGAATAGGAAAATTATCTTTGATTATCATTTTGTTGAGTTGTATTAGTCTGGACACATTTTCCATGAACCATCCTTTTTTATAACCATCATCACTAGTGAAGAGAAAGCACTTTGGTTAGGTTGAATGATGTATGCATCCAACATTTCTTGAACCATACAATCAATGTCACTCTTTTTTTCATGTGTATATCTATAATGCCTAATGTTAGGTGGTAAACTTCTAGGTTGCAAATGAATAACATGGTCTCAAACATGTGGAAGACCCTTAGGCATTTCTCCAAATACCTTAGCATGATTGTTGATAAATTTTTGAAGATCCACTAGTGCAGAGGATAGAGATGTTCAAACATCTAATGAACACAATTTTGCAAATTCACCTTGGTGTCCATTTTATAGAAAAAAATCATGTTATTAGAGCTTATCATTTTACTAGGTTTCCCTTGGATACCTATAAGCTCAATTTCCCTTCCTTCTAAGAAAAATCTTTTGAAAAGATCTTGGAAATTAAGGTTCATTGTTTCCAATTATTGTAACAATTTCACCCATAATACAATATCAACACAACCCATTTGGATTGAAACCATGGTATTAACCAATAAATACTCCCCAATATTCAACTTAATATTATTGCACTTCCTTGAACAATTTATGGTACCTCTGTTTGCAATCATCACTTCAAATTATGGTGCTCAATATATAAAGAAATTGAGAAGTTTTTCTAATTTGTAATTGGTGAAGTTATGGGCATTACCTGAATCAATCAATATTTATATCCTTTTCCTTTTGATATATACTTCTATCTTGAGGGTTTGTGGAGTATTGATGCCAGCGAATGCATGACAAGAAATTGTTGGAGTAGTTTTTTCTAGCTCTAGATCTTGTGAATTTTACACTTCTTGATCTTCTTGATCTTCATAGTCTATGTAGAATAATTTATTCTCACTTCATTTATGCCCTTTTACTATACTTACCATCAGAGTTGAAACATACTCCCTTTTCTCTTCTTTCATCCATTTTCTAAGGTGTCAATCTTTTTGATTTAATAAAGGGAGCATGATTTTATCTATATTTATTAATGGTCAATCTTATAGTGGCCATATTTTTACTTTCAATTTTCCTTTCCAAACCAAAATCATGCTCTAGAAGTTTAGGTTCAAAGAGACACACCTCATATTGGATGGTTTCCTTTAATGTACTCTTAAATATGTCTAACAAGTTATCCTCTGAAATATTTTTTACTCTTAGAATCAACTTTTGGAATTGTTGAATATGCTCTGTAACAATACATTTTTGTTGAAGATTTACCAATTGAGTAAAGAATGTGTTTCTCTTAATAGCCCCATAATGTGTTATTGATTCCTCCATAAAAATGGACCAAGATATAACATAATCCTTTTTTTATTTCACAAATCCATTGATATCATACATGTTGGTCTTGTTCTAAAAACATGGAGGCAATATTACCTTTTGTAAGGATGTCACTTGGAGTAAATCAAAGTATTGCTCCATCTTAAAATAAATGTTATAGGATCATTACCATCAAATTTTCTTTTATCAATCTTCAAAAAGTAGCAGTTCCTTGGTGCTAACTTGAAGCCCTGATTGTTATAGGCCATTTTTGTTGCATCTGGTCAATAGGCCTACAAATTGGATCAATCATCATCCATGAACATGTTGTCATCATCCCTACACAAACCCCTGAGTATGACCTATCCAAATAATTGAGTTTTTGGGTATAACTGCCAAAAATAAGAGATTTTAAACCCCAATGCACCCTTCCCCCTTTAGAGACCTACATTTAATGCTACTTTCTCCATTTTGCACCAACACTGATCAACAACATGTTGCTCCTTGCTGGGGGTGCACTGATTTAGAAATTCATGAAAATTTAAAATATTTCCAAAACTTCCTCTTCTAGAAGCTTCCAAGGATTGTTAACCATTTAACTTGGATAAGAAGCTCATATCCTATCTGATCCTACCTTGGAGATTTCACCTTTTATCCAATGAGCTCATCCTCCCATATTAAGTGGATCTCAACCCTAGATTGGTAAATGGATAATAATTCATAAACTACCATCCCTCTCCTATAAATTTACTGATCTCCCTCATGTTGCTGCCCTGAATCTAAGAGAGATATCATCTTCATGCACTAGGGTGATATTGAGGTGTGCTTTATGACAAGGAAGGACAAGTCAACTTAGGGAGATCTCTACAAGATCCACTACTATTATTAGTTTCAAACTCTCTCCTTTTTCTATTAATACAAAGATTATATCATTTTCCTATATGTGTTATGTTACATTTACATTCATGAATTTCAATGCTTCGCTGATCCATTGAATAGAGTGGTTGAATTATGCTACATAGTTGTTGTGGATCTTTGGATTGTTATGAATGTATGTGCATGTTCTAATTATAGCAATCAAAGCTACAATTATAGATTACAATCCAGGAGGAATGTAAATCTTGTGACAAAATCCAAGTAAGCCTCTTTCCATTCTTCAATTTCCCTAAGGGAAACTCTATATTCTTTGCTTTATGTTGTTCTAGACTAGTCCACTAGGTCTAAGGAAGATACTTTTGTCCATAATCGTAAATTTTGCATAACAATAATGATGTGGATATTGGATTGAAAATTCATGATTATGGTTCTGTGATTCAAAATTTGAGCTCTTTAATTGTGATAGCATACTCCCCTACCTCGTGGTAACGCTAATGTGTGTCATGTGTCATTCGTATCTACCTAGTTGGCTGGCAAAAATGCAAGATCTAGGTGACACATGTCCTCCACCTAGAACTACCACATCATCATTGTGTACATCACCATGACATTATCCAAAAAAAACCATGGTACTCTAATGTTGTCTATTGACATTCCCAATAAACAAATATATCACCATCAAGTGAAGTCTATCGACCATAACACGCCATATGAGACTTCCCCAAAGGAATTTATTTTGATTTATCCCAAGGCATAATATGTCGGTAAGCCCCTTTTGTGATCTTTAATTTTTGTGGATATTCCACTGGACAATTCATCACAACATATATGATAAAATTATACTTAAAAATATGAAATCTAAGCTATGAGGGTTTTATTTCTCTTTAAATTTATGCATCTATAGATTATTGTTTATTGTATTTGCATGCAAATTTAAATTATACATAAAATAGAGAAAAGTGAAATAAAAATTCACAAACCACAATTTGACACAAGATATAACCTAGGAACCACTTTCAGGAGAAAAACCAGTTGGAAGGTGAGGTCGGTGTTCTCTCTTTCTCTGAATAGAAAATGGTTGCGGGTACAAAGAAGTAAGGCTTGTGGCCTATGGGCTACCGCAATGCACAAATCCTCACTATGTCCTCCATCCCTATCCCTCCTAGCTACTGTGCTCTTCTATGGAACAAATTCACTAAAAGCGAATGGAATGCCTTTTGTGTCCCAGTGGGCTTGGTTATAACACAACTCGATAATATGCTAGTGGTTAGGTTTGAGTCCCTTAATTCTTAACCAAAGTTATCATATGGAATATTGTAAAGCATTCTTCCTCATAATCACATGGCTATCCCATTTTCATGAGTTTTTGGGAATAACGTGGGATTCCCTTGAATTATGGTGGTAAAAAACAAGAAGGTCAACTTCCAAGTGACATAAATTTTGCATACGAACTCTGATTGAGGTGAATATTGTGTCATTGGAAAGGTATCTACGAGTAGAAGAAGAAAACATGTGTTTCTTCAAAGAAACACATTTTTACTCCCAAAAAGTGTCATTTGAAGCCTCAAAATTCTCCTGGAAGGTTTCAAACCCTAATTCTCTAAACTAGGTCACACCATTAAAAATGGGATTGTGAGCTTATTCCTCCACGTTTTCTACTCTCAAACCATCCATATGGATGAAAAATAATATAATTATCCCATCCATATCACACCTCCCCATTTTGGGGTTATTTTGGTTAATATTTTATTGGATGAGGTGAAGAAAATTTTCCTCCGCCTTCTCTCAAGTGTACCATCTAGTCTTGCATAGAAGTTTTCCTTTAAAACCAATCTGCCAAAGGTCATGTTGCCCATTTCTTGTAATTCTAGACATCCTCTACAAATCTATATCTTCTTTTAACTCTACTTTGGCATCTCGTGCCAAATCCCCCTCAGATGGTAGGACACATTCCTCTTCCCGATCTAGCATGGAAGGCTCATAAAGTTTCAGATTATCTAGATTCATAACTGAGTAAATGTGCAAGTATGAGGGTATATTGAGTCTATAGGAATTATATACCACCTTTCCTAATATCTCAAAGGGAACATATCACAAAGTCTGGATATTCTTACAAGGACCTTGTAGCCCCTCCTTGTTTAACTATAACCATACTCTATATCCCACTTTGAAATACTTCTCTGTTATGTGTTCATCATGCCTATCCTTATAATTTTCTTGGGAATTTTGCAGTGTCTCATGTACCTATATATGGATCTTACTAATATTCTCAACAATTTTTTCATCCCCTCAAGGCATCCTCGATAAGATCCTCCCTGGTTTCGATATGTAATATCTAAAGGTGAAGGTGGAAAATATCCAAAACAAGTTTAAAATGTGGAATTATCAATAGAAGTGTGGGCTACTCTTTTATAAGAGTGTTGTATATAAACCATATTTTCATCCCAGGTCTTTAAATGCTTCCAATTGGAACCCCTCAAAATATGCAATAAATTCTCATTGACTAATTTTGTCTTCCATCTTTCTATGGATCGAATGTTGTAAACCTCTTTAAATGTGTGTCCATCTTCTCCCACATTATAGACCAAAAGTCATTGAGAATCTCTTGTCCCCATCTGAAACAATGCTCCTTGGTATCCCAAAGTGAACCCGAACCTATCCAAAGAATAATTTTGTTGCTTCTTTCCCACTAATGGTCTTTTTATAGGGGATTAGAACACACATCTTGTTGAACCTGTAAAATACCATGAATAGGTAGTTATGTCCCTTCCTGTTTGTTGTTAAACCTCCCACAAACTCCATGGAGGTGCTTTCATAAGGAGGAGTGGGTATAGATAAAGAATGGTATAGACCCTAACTAGACTTGTTGGTACAATAAAACATGCATCCTCTTACCTAGCTACATGTTCTTGCATCTTGGGCCAACACACATAACTCTACAAGTCAGCTACTGTTTTCCCTACACTAAAGTGCCCAACAACCTTGGAGGTGCTAGCCTCTCTAATTAGTTGTAATCACTCACCTTTAGGAACACATAACATATCTTGACTATAGAGTAACTCATGCTAGAGATGGTAGTCAATAGTGTTTTCTCCATCATGCACATGACTCTGACTCTGAAACTACTGAAACACTTCCTTGAAATCCCCGTCATCTGAATACGCCTCTCTTTATGAATCATGGGTGAATGAATCCATGTGCATCAGATTTACCAAATATGTGATATTTGATATGGGTGGTTTTTATAGGCCATTTTGTCACATCTGGTCAATAGGCCTACAAGCTAGATCAATCAACATCCATGAACACCTTGTCATCATCCCTACACAAAGCCCTAAGCATGACTATCTCAAATCCTTGAGTTTCTAACCTTGAATGCTTCATTCTAGTTATTTTAAGGCCCAACATACCTTGTCCCTTTAGGGACATGCGTTTAGCAACAAGTTTCCGAGTTCTGCACCTGATCTAATCAGAGCAGGTTGTCCCTTGTTGGGGGTGCGCTGACTCTAGCAATTCGAGAAAAATAAAAATAATATTGAAGCTTCCTCTTCCAAAATCTTCTAGGACTTGTTACAACCTTTTACCTTAGATAAGAATTTTGAATCCTATCTCATCCTACCTTAGATATTTCACCTCTTATGCCTTGAGGTCATCCTCCCATCAAGATTGGATCTCAAGCCTAGATTGGTAAATGGATAATAATTCCTAAACTACAATCCTCTGCTATATATTTACTTCCATCCACAAGCTAGAGGTTGGATTTTTGAGACTAATCATGCCCTTACACTACTACTTTGATAATAAGAGATTTATCATTCCCATGCCTTAGGGTGGTTTTGAGGTGTACATTGTGGCATGGAAGGACAAGTCAACTTGGAGGGATCTCTATAAGATAAACTTTCACTTTTGGTTTTAAACTCTCTCCCTTTCATATTAATACAAAGAGTATACCATTTTTCATACATGTGTTATGTTATATTTATATTTATGGAGTTCAATGTTATGTTGATACATTGAATAGAGTGATTGGATAATGCTACATAGGTGTTGTATATATTTGGATTGTGTTGATTGTTCTTGCATGTTCTAATTCAAGCGATCAAAGCTATGATTCGAGATTACAATCCAAGAGGAGAGAAGAGCTTGGGATGGATCACAAGTAAGCATCTTTCCATTCTCCAATTTCTCTAAGGAGAAATTTATAGTCTTTGATTTATGTTGTTCTAGACAAGACCATTACGTCTAGGGAAGATAATTTTATTCGTAGTCATAGATTCTGTATAATAAATTGGAGACTCCGCTGGGGAATGATTCATTCCCTTAGTGGTTTCCTTCACCTTGGCCCTTGTTACACCTCTTGAACAAACCTCCAATGTATAAATTAGTCTGAATTGACCCTAGGAAGACCTTTCATTGAGATGCATTTGATATTTTGCATCGAAAAATCCCTTTTCCTTCATTAGCACACCCCCTCGTATGTTGACAAACCATTGCAGAGCACCCTGGTCTTCTATGTACCTGTGTTGTAGAGCACTGGTAGCCTCTTTGCACCTATGCTGACCCTTGTTTCATGAAAAAAAAATCCTTTTCATTCTTTTCTCACTGATTAACTTGGTTCCAGTAGGTCCTCCTTGTGTCCTTGAGTGTGTTTAGCCCTCTCAAAAGCCTTCATTTTGTTTTATTTTGGTTTTGAGTGCCTTTGATAAGAATTTATTTATATTTTCCTTTGTTATTGTCATTAGGTCATTAAAAAATTGATTGCTTGATCATTGGGTTGCTTGAAGGAATTGGTGTTTTATTCATCATTCTGAAAATTGTTTTTTATCAGTGATTAGACAAATATCTTGGTTTTCATCTGAAAATTAAGTGGAATTGAAAAAATAAAAATATTATGCATCATGCATTGCATATAGGGATTTGATTTTTATTGGAATAGTGAAGTTGAGGAGATCGATTGTTGCATCACTTGTTTGTTGCATTGTTGATTGATTTCTTCTTCCCCTATTTAGTAAGGTCTTTCATTGTTAAAAGGAAAATAAAAGGAGTTATTTTTATCATATTATTTGCATCATAGGCGTGTTAATGTGACATTGAGTTTTGAGCCTTGAAATCGAAACATAATTCAAGATAAACTCTAAAATTCACTCAATTAACATAAGGAGTATTTGAAACTTAACGACACATAGAGGTCTATGCTAGAGATGTGTTCCAATGTATTTAAATGTAGGAGCTGTCATTTCTTATTAGTTTTACAATTCAGGGGTGATATCTCGTTCCACATACGTAAGTGTATCGAATCATTCTCCCCATACCTTCGGGTATATTGGAAGCTGCTCCACGCATGAAAAGTATATGGGAACCCTCTCATCGTAAGGTTACACATTAGATAACACTACTATGAATTGTGCTTCTACATACCTTCGGGTATATTTTGGAATTCCCCACTAGGTTTTTATCCTCACCATAGGTAACTAATTCAGACACCTTGTATACTATGATACACCAAACAAAACATTCAAGGATATTGCCTGCCCGTACATAAATCCTATGTTCTCCAAGGTGGTATATTGCAGTTCACAGTGACTTGGTAAACCCTTCTTCCTACTTACCCCTCTATTTTTGTTTATGTATTTAACTCCTGAAGTCGATTAATTAACGGTGAAATAACATCATACTTGTGGAAAAACTCAGTGGATCTTAGGTTGAGACTAATGGAAACAATTCTCAAGTCCACCAATCAAGGAAACCCCTTTGACGGGAATCTTGGTCCTTTTCCTTCTTTTGGAAATATTGATGCTCCTTCTATGGAAATGTTGTCCCTTCTCGGATTTACCATCGGTTTTCAAGTTTGGTTTTTTTCGATGTCTTTGGTTTTGGATGTCCAAACTGCTTCTCAACCAAGTAGTCCTCCATCTAAACAACCTCAACCTCAACTTGATCCTAAAGTTGGCCCTTTTCCTTCTTCACCTATTATTTCTTCATCCCTTTCTTCCTACTTGCCTAGTGAAATTCTTGATTCTAGTGACCTGAAAGCTAAGAAGAAGAAGAAAAGGACAAAGACAGTAGAAGCAAAATAACCAAGGGGCTAACCAAGTAACCATTGCTACAGATGTAACTATTTTGGAAAAATCTTCCAATCAACCCTGCAAATTTAAATTCCCTTACAAGTTATGTAAGGTTTATCACCTTCTTAGATATTGTCCTGGTATTACCAAAGTCTTTCAAGTGTTGTCCATAGGCTCACATCAACCTTTGTCATTAGCATTTGGAGATCATGCTAGTGACAAACCATCGACTAGTGATAATAAGGTTCATGGAAAGAAGGGTAAAGTTAAGTACCCCTATAGGTTATGTGAAGGGAATCATCCTATTCACCTTTTTCCTTATGTGGATGAAGCCTCAAAAGTGTTGGAAAAACTTACAACTTCTCATCCTTGGCTTCCCGTTGGTTATAGAAATATTTCTCCCAATCCTCCACTAGCTGATGAAGTGATTGTCCAAAATCCATTTCCAATCAATCCCATTCTCTCTAAATGTGAATCCCATGAGTTTGTTCCCGACCAACCATTGGTTGAGAAAATGATTGACTTGAATCCACCTTTAGTTGATTGTACCTTTCCCGTAGAGAGTGAACTTCATATAGGTTCCAGTGAACTAAAGGGAAATTCTCCCATTCTAACAACACAAGGGGACCATCCTCCCGTTCCCATGGCACAGGGGGGAAATTATCCCTTTTGCCACAGTACAGAGGAGTATTTCTCACACTCCCGTAGCACAAGGGGTAAGTTCTCTCGTTCGCACGACACCCCCTCCAAGTAGTATGGTCACTTCCTTTGACTGGAGTCGATTGGCAGGATATCATCTTCCTCCTTACGTGCCCTTCCAGATCATAATACAATCTTATAATAGGCTTGTACCTATCACAGTCATATATGAAGGCATGTCTGTTAGTATTATGTCCAAAACTACTTGGCAATATTTAGGTTTTCTGCAGCTTGTTCCCATTACCCAGAATATGTTGGATTTTAATAGAGGAACCAATCAACCATTAGGGATCCTTCCTAAATTACCTATTACTTTGGGAGGAAATACTGTCAATATTGATGTGATGGTAGTCCTAGGCCCTTTGGATTTTAATTTACTCCTTACACGTGACTATGTTTATTTCATGGGATCTCTTGTCTCTTCACTCTTTCATGTGACGTGTTTCCCGCATGAAGGAAGAATCATGACCATTGACCAACTTTCATTCATTGGTCCTAATCTGACTCCCAATCAACCAACTTCCCTAAATGGTCCTTATATGCAAGTGGTATCTCCCTCACAACAGATTAATTATGTGGAAACCTATTCCATGCTGACATATATTGATGGTATAGTAGGTGATGTAGTGCATCATTTACTGGGGGAATTGGAGTATGATCTTTCCATTGGATCCTTTGATATCTTCCAAAGAATTATTATCCCATCTGATGAGAAACTCTTGGAATCCATGGCCTTTTGTAGTTCATGATCAAGGCACTAGAGGAGAGTTCCTTTTTTTGTGTCAAGCTCGTTAAAAAAATGAAACAAGGCCACTTGACCATAGTTATTTTCCTGCGTCAAGCTCGTTAAAAAATGAAACATATATCCCTCCAATCCAAGCCTTTGATTAGATCTCATAAATTCCCAGTCGATTATCTCACTTGATCTCATAAATAAACCTTCATTCCATCCACCTGTTAGTAATCAATAATCTACTTAGGTGAATGAAATGAAGTTTGGGGGGCATGTGCCTAGAATTGAGTCATTATGCTAGGGGCATGAAAACTTATTTCAAGCATAGTTTTTTCTTTGTTTCAAGTTTGTGTGAAAATGAAACCACTCTCAAGCATAATTTTTCTCATGTTTCAAGCTTGTGAAAAAATGAAACTATCTTCAATTACTTTCAAGCATAGTTTCCACGCATTTCAAGTTTGTGTAAAAATGAAACCATTATCATCCTATTCTCCTAATTTCCATTTTTATCAGCTTGATTCTACCAAATGAGACTTGGATTTCTCCTTCCATCATCAACATCTTCTTGGTTGATCATACGCTTTCACTTGGTGTTTTTCCATTACCTAGGGAACAACTACGATGTGTGGTCTTATTAGCTAGCCTCTTGAGCTTTGCATGTTTTGAGCAGTTCCATCATGAATAGAACTAGTTGCTACCTTTTATACCACTCATTCTTCGAGGAGGAGTCCTCTTTCAGCGCATTTTAGATTCCCAAAATATGAAAATATTACCAAGCACTTGTCTTTTTGAACTCGTTAAAGTCAATGAAAAGACATATACTTAGTATAATTTTAACCCTTTTCTGGATTGAGCTGGACTATCTATGAAAAAGGAATACCTTAGTCGAACATGACTAAGGGGTTCTCCTAAGTATTATTTTATACCTTTTCGGACTCAAGAGACTATCTACAAAAAGGAACCTTTGAAGTTTTTTTTTTCACCTCTTTTTCAAACTCTCTAAATATGAAAAAGATTCCAAGTTAGACCTTTGTTGGACTTGTTAAAACATTAAGCATTAATGGATTCATCGAACGTGATGGGACCAAACCACTCCTTCTCAGGATTCGTTAAACATACTCAGAGGGATTCATCTGAAGGATGAACTTACAATCAATCATATGCTATCCTCCTAAAACTTGTTAAAAAAGAAAGAGGTACTAACCAACAATGGTTGGGGAAATTTGGAAAATGGGATACTCTCTCTATTAATGACAGTGAGTCGCTCTTTAACATGACATCCTTCCACTTAATCTCCATGGTTGTTGGGTTGGGAAATGTGCTTATCTTTTGGTTCATCACACCATTTCAAAGCCTCTGTTTTTTGTCTTGGGTCAATGCTAGCAAGTCCATTTAGTGTTGCTAATGTGTTCAAGAGAAGTCATTCAGTTGATATTTGCTATGATACTCTTAAGCCTTCATTCCATCTCTTTCATTCGTGAAGCAATTCCATATCAAATCCATTCCGTCTCAAATCATGATACCCATTTCATTTTGTTGATGGGAGATACATCAAGGCCCTCCTGTGATGGGTTGATTCATGTCGACATCAAATCATTACTGAGGAAGTTGACTTACAAATTCTTCCTTCAGTACCTTGGGGCTTGCATAATCAATGGAAAGTTTCATCGCTCTCAGTGATAGGTTTTCACCATTGGCATTCGACCAACATATTCTGTGTGGTGTTCGACTTCAACTCATGCATTCACACCATACATATTGTACTATTGTACCTTGAGAGACGTTAACATCCTTAGTGGTTTCTCTCGTGTCTATTAATGACTTACACCATTGGTCGGTAATCATATGGTGTCTTTCGTATTCAACTCTAGATCCTTTATTCACATGATTGGACTCATACATTGGATGATTGTGCGAATGAGATAAAATACCCCAGATCTAGTTCCATCCATCTGTGCTTCACTTTTAGGATTAATGCAAGATTATAAAGCATGATCACTATGATCATATAGACAGTCATACAATCATGGATCCACATTTTATCATCAATGAACACGACTTCTTGATCATTGTACATGTAATGTGAGATTATGTACTGAGTATGGGTATGCCTCCCTCAGAAAAGATATCATGATAAAATGTATTGTAACAGATGATGATCCAACTAGTTTTTCTTGATCTGAACTTGTCACAAGGTAAAGCACTTCAATCATCAATTTTCATTTTTGAATTTTTGCTTTAAGGGGCAATTTGTTATAGGCCATTTTGTCGCATTTGGTTAATATGCCTACAAACTAGATCAATCAACATCCATGAAAACCTTGTCATCATCCCTACACAAATCCCTAAGCATGAATCTCTCAAAGCCCTAAGTTTCTGACCTTGACTACTTCATTCTAGTGCTCTTAAGGCCCAACGCACCCTGGCCATTTAGGGACATGCATTCAGCAATAGGTTTCTCAAATTTTCACCTACTCTGATCAGAGCAGGTTGTCCCTTGTTGGGGGTTCACTGATTCTATAAATTCGGGAAAAATAAAAATAATCTTGAAGCTTCCTCTTCCAGAATCTTCCAAGAGTTGTTACAACCTTTTACCTTGGATAACAACTTTGAATCCTATCTCATCCTACCTTGGAGATTTCACCTCTTATCCTTTATCCCATCCTCCCATTAAGAGTGGATCTCAAGCCTAGATTGGTAAATGGATAAGAATTCCTAGACTACCATCCTCTCCTATATATTTACTACCATCCACAAGCTAGAGGTTGGATTTTGGAGACTAATTATACCCTTATGTTGCTGCTTTGATCATAAGAGAGTTATCATTCCCATCCATTAGGGTGGCTTTGAGGTGTACATTGTGGCAAGGAAGGACAAGTCAACTTGAAGGGATCTATACAATATCAACTTCCACTTTTGGTTGTAAACTCTCTCCCTTTAATATTAATACAAATAGTATATCGTTTTCCTACATGTGTTATGTTATGTTTATATACATGTGTTTGAATTATATTATAATCCATTGAATAGAGTGATTGGATAATGCTACATAGTTGTCATGGATGTTTGGATTGTGTTGATTATTTGTGTAGGTTCTAATTATAGAGATTGAAGCTATGGTTGTTACTTAGAATCCAAGATGAGAGAAGAGCTTGCGACGAATCACAAGTAAGAATATTTACATTCTCCAATTTATCTAAGGACAAATTTATAGTCTTTGAT
Organism: Pinus taeda; assembly: GCA_000404065.3. NCBI lineage: Eukaryota > Viridiplantae > Streptophyta > Pinopsida > Pinales > Pinaceae > Pinus > Pinus taeda. The sequence continues at coordinate 192,204 of APFE031225641.1, read as the reverse complement.
TTCTATTGCTCTAGACCAAGCCACTAGGTCTAGGGAAGATACTTCTGTCCATAGTCATAGATTTTGTATAACAGTGGCCATGAAACCATGCCAACCAAATTTTTTATGTTTCTCTTCTTATACTTGATCACTAAATGAAACTATTGTAGAAACCCCATCCACTTGTAATGCTTAGTCTGTTGTAGCTTACTCTGGGCCTAAAGGTACTGCACTAGTTGGTGATATGTGTGCATTAATATCTCCTTTCCCATCAGATAGTGCTTTCAATTCTTCACAACTGACACCAGGGAATAGAGCTCCTTGTCATAGGTAGGGTAGTTAAGAACTTCCCCATGACATAATTCAAAATGATAGAATCTATGACTTCCTCCTTGCATCAATACTACTCCCATAACATACCCACTCATGTTTGTCTCCACTTCGAAAGGTTTTGGCAAGTTTTAGAACACCAGGACTGGTGGTTGACTAATATTTTTTTTTAACTTTTCAAAAGAGCACCATTGACCCTTTCCCAACTGGAAACTCTTTCCACTTCTTGGTATGGCGTGGAGTGTTTTTTTGTCACTAAAAATGATGATATGAATATCCTTAGGTATTATTCCACCCCAATAAAACTCCTAACCTTAAAAACATTAATAGGCATCAACCATTTCATGATGGCATCCATCTTGGTAGGATCTATATTTGTCTCTCCTTCATCTATCACAAATCCTAGTTACACAAAAATATTATTGTGTAAACTCACACATCTTGACATTTGCTCAAAATTAGTGCTTCTTTAATGTCTCCCTAGCTTGCGTCAAATCTAAGATTTTCTCCTCCTAGGTAGCACTATATACCATTATATCATCCAAATAGATAATAAAAAATGAATCTATAAAAGGGCATAATATATCGTTCATTAATCTCATAAACAAAATTATTGCATTGCATAGGCCAAATGTAATGACAAACCACTCATAAAAACCTTCCCTGGTTTTGAAGGAGGTCTTCCAAGTATCTTCTTCCCTAACTCAAACTTTGCGATATCCAAATTTTAAGTGCATATTGGTGAAGTATTTAACTCGATGCAATTGATCCAATAAATCATCAATCTTGGGCAAGGGGTGTCTGTTCTTGACCGTGATTTGGTTAAATTCCCTATACTTATTACACATCCTCCAAGTACCACCTTTTTTTGGCACTATGATGATGAGTGACCAACATGATGATGTACTCGATCAAATGATACCCTACTATAGTAGTTGTTGCAATTGTTTCTTCACCTCACTCGATTCTATAATAGGCTTCCTATACAACCTAATGTTTGACAATGAGGAGTCTAGCAATAGATGGATCTCATGCTCCACTTCCATCTTGGGTGGTAACCCTTTAGGATTGTGGAACACATCCCTGTATGTTGTATTAACTCTTTCAATTGTTGTTTTTGTTTCTTAGTGCACCCCTTTAAGGACACATTTTCTCATACTAGATTTATACAGACTGATTCTCTCTAAAAAACAATATAAAAAATTTCTTGCTAGAACTTATTAGTTTCTTGGTTTGATTAACACTTACTAGCGAAATTTTTTACTTTCCTTTGTGTGTGTTGGTGGTGAACATTTTTCCATCCTTAAAAAGTTATTACTAATTGTGTATCCACGTGAGTATTTCATCTTTCATGTACATGTAGCAACCTTCAAACACCACTCAACATACCTCAAGGGGAAATACATCTAGTTCCACTTCATAATAAAATTAGCACGTAGAGAAAATCCATTTTTTCACTATTTTGTTAACTCTACATCCTTATTTACCCATGCCAGTGGATATGAGCTTAGATTATCATGAACTTCCATTCCAAATTTGTTGACCAACTCTATTGCAATGAGATGTTCCTATGATCCTAAGTCAAAGAAAACAACAATATTTGTCTTCTTGACCTGTATCTATATGTGGAAGGTTTTGGTCATTTCCTTCTCTTCATGTTGCTAAAGGCTACTCAAATTCATCTCCTTATGCACTAACGTACAAAAAATCTTCTCATACACATTTGAGTTACTTTCAATCTAGTTTCTCAAATCAGTGGCCATGATATTCTTCTTCTTATTAAATTTCTTTTTCTTATATTGGTTAAGCTTCAGATGCAACTACAACACTTCTCCTTTTTATGACAACCAGTATTACAATGGTTGTGGTGGTTTCTGGATCTTTGCACTGGTGTGTTGTGGTTTCTATAATTTTATATTTTTCCTCTTTCCACTTCTTCTTCCCCTCCTTAGAATATTATTGGTTCTCCTTGTACTTCAATCCACTTGATTTCCCTTTCTTTTATCCTATGTTCTCTAGGTACTATGCTTGTACAAAAGCCTCATCCACCAATCTAGGCTAAAATAACATCACTTAATTCCACAGGTCATTTTGTATAACCCCTATATTGTTGAGGAGTAAATCTAGGTTATTTGGGGAGATACCCAACATTAAGGCCATCTTTCTACACTCTGTGGTGTATCATTGTACACTATGCCTTGCTTTTGCTTGAAGTAGTGCCACAGGATCAACTAGTCTTCTACATACCTGATAGGGTAAAATTGTGATTTTATGATGGTTTTAAAGTCCTCCCACTTAGTCACTGGAATATATGCCTCCAACCTCAAGGTCTCTATGTGGTTTTCCCACTAGGTCAGTGCATGACCCTCTAATTTAAACCGCACAAATGAAATCTTCTATTCTTCCTCTATACGATGAACACTAAAACAAAATTATAATTGTTGCAACCAATAATTTAGCTTTGAAGTGCCAATATCACCTTTTTATGGATTGATATTAACCTTTGCTTCCATTGTGAATAGGGACTATGAATTTTTCACGACACTCAAACTATGTTGATCTCTTTTGGGTCATTTCTTTGGGTTGTTCTATGTTTCTTCATGGTCCCATGATCTCCCCTTTGGTCAGTCCTCTGCATTAGAACCCCTATATTTTTTTAATAGCCCAAGATTATTACTTAGGGGAAACACGAGGAGATTCACATTATGTCTTATATTTGCAAATTTTGCTTCCAGCCATGTAAACCTCTCCTCTACAACATCACAAGGGTTATTTACAAATTCATTGACCATGCCTAGAGTTTTATGACTTTTGACTTAGCCAATCTGGATTCCTCACAAATATCGACAATATACCAAATGAAATCTTGCTCTAATACCAATATGATCCATAAAATGTTGTGGATATTCCATTGGAAAGTTCATCACAACAGATCTCATAAAATTATCCTTAAAAATATGAAATATAGACTATCAGGGTTTTATTTTTCTTTATATTTTTGGATATGTAGATTATTTTTTATTATGTATGCATGAAAATTAAAATTATTCTGAAAATAGAGAACAAAAAAATAAAAACTAAAGATCACAATTTGACACAAGATATAACCTCGGAAACCCTTTTAGGAGAAAACCCAACAGGAAGGTGAGACCACTATGCTCTGTTTCTTTGAATAAAATAATGTTGTGAGTATAAAGAAGTAAGGCTTGTGGCCCATGGTCTAATACAATGAAAAAATAATATCTATGTGATCTCTCCCTATCCCTCTTGAATAATATGCTCTTATATCGAACAAATGCACTCAAAAAGAATGGAACCCCTTTTCCTCATAGTGACTCGGTTATAACATAGCTCGATAGCCAACTATTGGTTAGGTTTAACTCCATCAACTCTTAACAACCAAAGTTATAGTATGGAATATTTAGAGTATTATTCATCATAATTACGTGGCTATCCTCTTTTCCATGAGTTATAGGGCTTGACATGGCATCCTCTCAAATCATGGTGGTGAAAATAGGAAGGTCAACTTCTGAGTGACATAACGTTTGCATACAAACTCTGAGTGAGGAAATTCTTGCACCATTGGAAATGTATCTGTATGTAGAATAGGAAGAAAAGGTTTAGCACTAAAATGACAAATTTTTAAACCCCCCACCCCCAAAATGTCATTTGATGCCTCAAAATGGTCTCAGAAGGTTTTAGACTATTATCTACCAAACTAGGTTCCACTAGTAAAAGTTAGGCATATGAGTTGATTCCTCCACATTTTCCACTCTGAAAGAATCATGATGGATGAAAAATATTATAATTATCTAATTTGGGTAATTTCAAATGGCTCTAGGTCATAACCTTGTATCGACCATGTGACTAGGGTCTAAGTGAGAGACTTCCAAACCCCAAATTTCCATAGAACGTTTCATGGAGGCTCCATGATCAAATTTCCTCTATGGTTATGAAATACAAGATGAAAAACCAAAATTTTCCCTCTTTTCAATATTTTTTTGTGGAGGGAATTTCTTAAAATATCCTAAAAATTGAAGAGATATTCTTGACAGGTTCTGAGGTATCCAAGCCTCTCATTCCCTTCCTAGGAAAACCTTCCCATTGGTAAACAATATACATCATGTGCATTATGGTTTCTTTAAAACTTACATCTGGCTTCTAACAACCCTAGATTTATTTAGTGAAATCTTTCATTTCCTCCCTTAGACTTTCAAAGAAGGATATTTCCCTTAAGAATCCCACTTTAAATCAATCCTTTTGTTCATTCCTATGTCGTCCACATCATTCAAAAGGCCCTATTATTACATCGGCTAATTTGGAGCCTCCTCTTTCTATATAGTGGGATAGCATGGCCACTAGCCATGGCTATGACTAATAGTCTCTCAATACCTTTCCTAAGGAGCCATTTACTTCCTATCCCTAACATGAGAGGTATGAAACAATAGTACATTAAAAATTGATTATGGGGCACATATGCATTATACAACCATGTTAGCCTGATATACTTCAGATCATAAATGGACATTGTATAAACCACGTTATCCATTAAGAAGAAAATCAAATAAACACAAGCATCATTAATCATTTATTTCTAATTAACATGGTTTACATTACATAGATGAATCCACAAGGGTACTTATTTGATCAATATACTATGTGGTTTTTAACTAATTAAGGATGAGACACATTTTTCCCCACCATAGACTCAGCTACACTGCAATATTTTTTTAATTTGACCACCCTTGAGCTAGACCAAGAAGTCATGAGGAATATTTTCTCAATAATATAGGATGGCTTCATGAAGGTTATTCTCCTTCATCAAATTAACTAATTAGTTCCTTTGATATCACATGAAGACCATAGTTCTTCCCAACTGATATGGGTGGTTGCTCAATTGCTTACACAACAAGCACCCTAAGGAAAATATCTCTCATGCTACTGATGGTGAGGATGAATGCCACTCTCCTTCGTCCACTCAAAGGTTAATATGCAGTCTTTTAGCTTATAAATATCATTCCCAATGTGATCACGATGGAACCTAAACAACAAAAGGAGAGCCCTTCGTTCATCCAAGAGTTCCTTAGTGCCTCTCTTGGGTGCTCAAGTGCATGGCTTATAGAATTTCATTCAATAGATGGCCATTACATTCCCACACTTCATGAAAGGAGCCATTTTCTCTGTCATGAGTCCCTTGGCACCTCCTTTTGGTGTATTTGCACATAAAACAAACATTCCTCATCAATTAATTTTACCCTCTAGCCCATGGTATGAATTAACCCCTGAACTTTCTTACCAAAATTAGGTGAACCCAATCATGCAGTTGGTTCTGTTCTCCTTCACATGAGAGCCCTTGTCCCATCTCTTATTTCTTTACACCCCTTCTCTATGCTTTTCTCTTTCATCATGCACCCTTACTTCGCTTTGCCTTTCTTTTACCTTCACGGGTCAGCTTCCTCTAGTTTACTCCTTTGTGGTATTTTTTTTATATCTTCCCATGTTGGTTAGTGGTACCTTCCCATACCCTTGATCAATCTTCGTACTACTGTCCCACTCTACTCATAATTGTTGGTAGTTATTTTTGCACCTTCCCATTAGATATTTTCTTGGTAAAGAACATTGAGAATATTGATCCTTATGAACATTTGGCCCATCAAATAATCCATTGGAAATATTAATCCTTCAGTTCCCATTTTCTTATGTTCCCTCCTCATGGCTTCATATGGTCCATATTTTTCAAGGTTTCATTGCTTCATCAACTAGTATTTTAATTATCATTACAAATTTTCTAGGTATTTTCTTATTCACAATTACATGCCCATATCAAGATCAGTAACATAATTAATTACATTTAAAATATAAACGAGGATTAGAAAAATGCATGTTACATCCTTCAAGTCCAAAGATAGGCCCCAAAGGAAGTGTTTCATGGATGGGATAGTAAGCCTTTACCAGAGAGAAAATAAAGAACTTCTATAGATACACCAAGATCAATCATAATTCATCCAACTATATATTGTAGAAATTCTGATTATACATTGGCTTTCAAATGCTTCCCCATGAATTCTTTAGAATTTTTTCATTCCCTAATTTCCAACATGTGCCTTGTTGTATCCACTACCCAAGAATCCCTGACATATTTTTTTTTAACGTACTTCTCAAATTGTTCTTTCCATTTGTCCCAATGAATGGTGGCATTCATCACATTGCACCACAAATTTGAAATACCCCTTACACACTACTTCACTCCTTGTTTTTCCTTTCCAAGGTTAGAGAAGACACGATATCAATTCATACAATGGAGTGTACCATTACAACCACCCTAGCAATATTTAAAAACACCAAAGGTCAAAGCTTGGAACATAGATAGAAAGTGTAGACAAAACACCAATTCTTAGCCTAACAATCCCATATATTCAAGCCATTTTCACTTGGGGAGGGAGCCAAACTATGAAAAATTCAACACTTATCCTAATAGCAAGCCAAATAAAATTACATGTAGCATCAAAATCCTCTAGCATACTCTTCTTAATCACCTACTCCAAAAATGTGATAAAGGAATCAGACAAGTGACAGCGATTTATGAACTTGTTATCTTGTTGCCTTTGCATTATTCAACAATTGTTTATATTTCTACAACTCACTATAGTATCCCAACATGTCATCTTTTGGTAGGAAGTTGTACAGTGGACCACCTATTTATTTCACACACACCATTTGAAACCTAGCTCCTTTATTATCTCACTTATTTGTGAACTTGTTTCACTTTCATAAGACATTAAAAACTGAACCTTTTCAAATTATTGAGCTTCTAATAAAATCATTTTCACTAGTTTGGATAGAATGAAGTTCAATGGAAGGATTTTGTGGTGAAGGGATCTTAGAATTTGTTTATTCCCATGCTCCAACATTATTGTGCTAAACCCTTTTGTCTTTTAAAATTAATAGACTTGTGAAATGAAAAATATTTCTCCTAAATATTATTTGAAATCTCAATTTCTAATACAAATTATGCTTCCATTTTTCCGTCAAAGTTGAAAATATACCCCCCACCACCCCTCCACCTAGGACCTACCACCTATTTTTTACGGGGCTTTTTAGAGAGTGTTATTTTGTCATTTATTTTTACTAAAGTTTTGAGGCCTCACCAAGCCCCCACATCCATGAAATTGGGACCTCTCCTCTTAAAATTTTCCAAAACAAACTTTTTGATTACTTGATGCATTAACCATGTTCTCTTGTTTTTAATCACTATGTGTTTCTTGTTTGAACGGGTAGAATCCACAAGAAATAATTTGTGCATATTGTGGGTATTAATCAAAGTGATTATTTTTAACTTTGAAATAGGTCTACTATAGGTTTTACGGTATTAAAAACCCGATACAACTAACAAATTATATGTCTAAAATATAGAAGCACAACAACGTGTTCTAAATATTTACCATCAAAAGAGATTCATTTCTTATGAAATCTATTGAAATGATCTTGAGTGGGGTTGTATGACCACTCAAGCAATATCTGCTTATCATTTCCACATTGCAAAAGATGACATCTCAATCGTGTATTACGTGGGTAGATTACAACTTTTCTAAGTTAAAATTCAATCAGGTTACACCAAGGCCTAGGTTAACAATTTTCCCACTCTTCAAATTTTGTGCATTGATTTGATTGTGCTCCTTATCCAATGATATTTTACAATTCTTTAGGGGGTCATGAGACTTATCATTCCATCTGAGCTTACCACATAAAAGAAAAAGTTCTCCTCAATATGGGGCACAACTATCTAATATTTAGAGTGTCCACAACAAAGTAAGTTCATACTTCAAAGTTTTAAATGGTGCATCACACAAAAAAATTGGAAACATGTGACATGTCACAACAAAATAACTTTCATGCAATACACAATGTTTCCAAAGACATTTTTCATTCAAAACATTTTTGCGAAACATACAAAGTTTCAAAACATGTCACACCAAACACTTTTGGGTACTATACATAGGATTTAAAAAACATTTCACAAAAAAAGTCTTTTTAGATTATATACAACAAGTACAAGGATCTCTCATGAAAGTTTCATGAAAAGGCACATTAAGACAAACAATTTTTTATCAAAAGGACTTAAATAAGACAAAATGTTTTGTGAGGTGTGCATAAGATAAAGTGCATACATGAGATAAAAAAAAAATTCATGTGTGCACATCATTCCAAATCTCTATCATATGAATAATACAATCTTCATGGCATGCATACATAAGACAATGTTTGAGGAGAAATTTCATCCAAAGTTTTGAAGTGCATGTAAAAGTCTAAAGGTTAAAGGGGGACATAAAAACAAAGGCACTAACATTTTGAGTTTCATATCACACAAAGATTTGGAGGGAGTGACATGTTTCACCAAACTTTTTTTTGGTGTGATACACAAAGTTTCTAGACTTTAATGGCATGTCACATAAAAATATTTTTAAGTGTGATACACATGAAAATCAAAGTGTGCATAAACCAATAAGGGGACACATTAATCCAAATTTTTTATATGGAAATCAAGCTTAGGACCAAGGCTTTCAAGGTTTAAAACATATCAATTCAAAAGTTATAAGGGGTGTGACATAGGGTGTATTGCATTGAAAGTTAAAATGGGTGCGACATAGGGCATATCATATTGGAAGTTAAAAGACATAGCATATAAGATAGAACACATCTTTTGGTATTTTCACCATAAATTTTGATCCTAAACTCCATTTGTCTTCTCTTTATATCATTGGAAAGGACTTTCCAAACTCTACCATTTTAATTGTTATAAGTTTTAGGATAGTCCTTACCATTTGTTTCCTATTTTAAAAACTAAAAATATAGGAACATTATCAATAGCCTAGAAACTTGATAACACATCATTTCAACTAACGTGTCCAAAAAAATAATTATCATGAAAGGAGATTAAGATGAAGGAAGTAAACTTGAACCCTTCATCAAGTTTCAAATTGAATTCTTAGGATAAATGCACTTATTTTTCTAAAATATGATTTAAAGTTTTGTATAATTCCAACTTATATTTCTTACCATGATGACATCCAGCTGGTGATGACCCTCAATATTGCAGCAAGAATGCTTCAAATCCTAAAAGTCTCAATTGTAATTGTCAACTTGAGATTCATACAAACTTAATAGGGGTTAAAAAAATGTGTGTGGCATGTAATATTTTCTTCTTTTGTTGATCTTATGTAGGTGAAAATCAACTGAGGAGAACATTAGAGGAAATTTCAGCCTAAAAGTGCCCATGAAATTTTCATGTCATAAGATGTAAACCAATTAAAATCCTTTAAATTTAAAAAGAGGCACATGTATATATTTTGGAGGAAAAGAATAAAAACTACATTTTTTAATAGTATTTTTTGCTTATCCACATCCGACGAGTGTCTGGACTTGAAATTTGAGTAAACCTATAAGGAGATAAGCCAAAAATACAATTAAAAAAATAGTTGTATTCTTTTCCCTCCAAAATTAATCTCTTATTTTATTTTAACTATGTATTATTTTTCCTTAGGAGGTCACTTTTAGGCTGAAATTTTCTTTAATGATTGAGTTACATAGAGACCATTATGTTGTCTATAAAACATGAAATATTCAAAATTGTAGGCAATAAATAACAATGAGAAAATCTATAATATTTGTAAGAAAATAAATAAAACCAATCTAATCACACTGAAATGAAATTATGTCTACTCTATTGTGCATTGAAAATAAACTTGTAGCTAAAATAAAGCTTAAAAACATCAAACCCTAGTTTAACCGATTTTTTCCCCACAACTACTAGGTCAAAGGATATATGAGGTCTACTGGCTTCCAAAATCTATCTTTAGGGTCTTAGGGATTTTTTAACATGTCAAGGAAGGTTAACCATGATTTGGATGCAAATCCAGATGAGCTTTTGAGGCAAAACGAAGGCTCCTATGGGAGTCAATGTTTTGCTACAGGAGGTAGTCCAATGAGCAGAAAAATGCACTATAGATGTGAAGGACATATGTGTTAAGGGGAGGCTAAAGGATAGTAAAAACATCCTATACATGTCCTTATGCCTTTGATGGAGAATTTTATTCAACAAATGAGAAATGGTAGGGTTTCTTGTAGCTCTGCAAACCAAGAAACTATGTAGTAATAACATACATCAATGAATGAAAAACAAATGAAGAAAAATAACTAGAGTACAACAATGCATGAAAAGGAATTTTAAATGAATAAAACAAATATTATTAGGTCTACTAAAATATGATTCACAAAAGGACTTGTAAGAAAGGTAGTTCATTAACCTAGCAAGAAAACAATGTTCAAAATGAGATTACAAAAATGACTATATGAACTAATGAATGAAAATAAGAGTGCAACGAGGGGACTTGAGCACCTTGGGTGGGTGTTGTTAGCACCTCTATTAATCCCTTTAGGACGAGGAAAAGGGCCATAGAGGTAACCACAGATCGCTCTTGGCTAGAAACTTGTCTTTTCTAGTCGAAGGGGGCTCCCTCACTCACGAAAAAAAAAAGAGAGAGAGACTTTGAAGCACATATTAGACAGAGACCAAATCTGAAGAGAATCTTTTAAATTTTATTGGAAATTGGTGAAGGGTCATGGAATATTGATGCATGTGATCATAAAATTACTAGCCCATCATACCTATGCATATACCAACCAATTACATGCACAAAGGCCTGTCTAGTACATACTTCGAATAGGAATTTTTTTGTAGTACATCAAGAAACGAACATAAAAACACTCATCCACACATGACAGAAAAAATTAGATTTTTGTTACTACATTTCAATGGGTTAGTATTAATAGGGAAAAAAAAATGTTTAAAGGCATAACACATTTCATTTGTAACTAAAACTTTTTGACACAACTAAACAAGAGCATGCAAGATGAATTCTAATATAGTTGTTCCATTATACCCTTAAAGAAGATGGAGGAAGAAATCAAATAAGGTCACAAATACACAAGAGAGAAAAAAATTCGAAGCCTCATGCCGCAAGTACTTTACAGTGATCACTAGAATAACTTCAACATTAATCATTATTATTAACAAAATATCACAGCACACAAATATCTCTAAAACAATTCACAATCACATATAACCCTTTTTAGTTTGTATCATTTGGCATTAAATAGCCTTGCATCTTCAAAAATCTCATGACAAGATACAACAAATGTGTTATCCATGAGACAGGTTGAATGATAAAAAAAAAGTAGCAAGTTTTTAAATATATCTTCATTTTTTCTTAGTAGCAAAAAGATAAAACCTAATTTATCTCTTATCATTCTATCATATCTAGACACCATTCTAATCCATGCGAATGTTATCCTAGTCATGATACCATGCCTTTAGAAATAAAAAAATCAGAAACAACAGTCTGCTACCAAATCTGTATTGCACAACAACTATGTAGCATGCCATGTTGGCATGACCTTCCATGTAATAGAAGACACATGGCCTATGATTAGGCGATGAATAAGCTTGTGATGCAACAAAACATTCTATCACCCCCTCCTTGACACATGGTAGCCTCTATTATCCACACAAAACTGTGCATAACATGTGCACAACAATTGTGCAATGCTGCATAGCAATATTTCAAATTGTGTTTATGTATCCTTTTCCCACCTCAAAATTAAAAACATGGCCTAGCTATATAATCAACACTCTTATATTACTAAAGGAAACCTTCAAGATGACAAAAAGTGACATACAACCTCTGCAAAAACTAAAAGAATTATGTTGCGCAACTCTGACAATTTCCAGCAATCATCAAAATTTTGGATCATTCAGCAAAAAAAACATTACCTATTCTTTCTCTTACTAGATGAAGGTTTTTTGGAAGATGTTTTGACTTTAGTACCTTTGGAAGGAGTATTATATTCTTTGATCGCTGATGGTTGAGGTCATTTTGGTGTTGCTACTTGTATCTTGGACCTTGTTTTAGGTGTGTTTCTAGGTGTAGCCAATCCAACTTCTTCTATGTACCTCTTTAATAACTTCCAAGACTTTGATAGATTTTATTTCATGATCCTCTCCCTTCTCTTCATAACCAGGATCCTTATGTAGTGTTGTTTCACTTTTATCCTTATATAGAGAGCCCACTTGAGGAAATGTTTCACTCTTTTAATTACTTTACAAGCTTGTAACACTTCCTTATCAACATCCGGAATTAGTTGACCGAGAACTTCCTTGAAATCTTCATTGTCTTGTGATATTTTCATCACCTGCATTTAACATTCCTCAAGATCCTCTAGATCCCTGTTATACTCCCTCCATTAATCAAAATCTGGTCTATCTAGGGATTGGGCTATTTGTTTCATTTGATGCACCCACTCTTTCTTGAGTTTTGATGCTCTAGTTATAGGCTTTCTAGGCTTAACTTTGGGATCTTCCTCCTATTCTACATCTATAACTTGTTTACCCTTATCCTATGTAGTAGGCTTGATGGGTGCCTTTGAATCTTCTTTTTCTTGGGCTACTTATGATTGAGCATGCCGAAACTCTTTATTTTTCCTCTTCAAAAAGGCCATCTTCAACTATACCTTTGCAAGAGCATCTTTCAACCTGACAAATTCATCATCCACTTCTTTCATCTGGATATCTAGTTCTTTCTCTACATATTTCTCTTGTTTGTCTCCTAAAATGTCATCTATTTTCTGAGGAGTTGGAATTTCAACTAAATCCTCAATTGATTTCTCAATACCCCATTTGGCCTTTGACCTAGTTTTAGGTCTCAACACAAACTGAGCATCTTCCTCTTCTTGTTTATCTTCTAGAGAAACATCATTTAGCTAAGAAGTTGGCTCCACAATAACATGTTTTCCCTTTAACCTAGTTTTGGGTCTCAATAAGAATTGTGCATCTTTAACTATCTCCTCCACTTTCAATTCGGTCAACTAAATATTTGATGTTAGAACTTCTTTCACATGAACCTCTAATGTTTGAACCTTATTGTTTTCTTTTCAACTTGACTTCTTGCTTGGTTTTTTTGCTTTGTCTCTCTCTCTAACCTACTTCCTTTACTATTGTATCAATTGTTGGTTCATCTTTAGGCTCTTCTTTGTCTTCATAAATCTCCATGGGTGGAAAATCTATTTGAGGCACTAAACCAAGACTTGACAGAAAATTTTTCAGTGAAATCTTATTTTTGTCAAGTTCATGCATGACCAAAATCTTGGTAAAAGAGAAATGGAACAAACTAGACCTGTGATTTTATTTCTTATCCTGCACCTTTTCTCCTCACTAAAATTTTGGATAAATAATATGATAGGTTCATGGGATTCTTTTAAGTGAAATGCATCAAAAGTCTAAGATGGTACTAATATATTTTACTGAACCTACCCTCACAGGTGAAATATCTCTGAATAACTTTAAGAAATTGACCATGGTGATCCTAGAGATATGTATTGGGAAAAGTTGTATCAATTTCATTCTTATACTGTGGTTTGACATACTATCTGACGAATGAAGCATTCAGGTCATCTCCCTTAAACCATTTCTCTCCATTTGTAGGTATGGTTGTGGCATCAACATTCAGCTTCTTAGAGACAATCAGTTCCAGGCTCCCTAATTTCACCTTTCCCTCCTTGATATTTAAAGAAAATAGGCCAGCCGACTGTGTATGGTGACCTACAACTTGTACCTTTTTACAAAAAGGAATACATCCCAAAGTCGCAAAGGAAACCCTAATTGTTGGATTGGAATTAACTAGTGCTAGGGTTTTTGGCTTGACACGTACGATTTTGACTCCCTTTCTCACAATGGGAGCCATTTTACTCTTATACACATGGAAATAGACCAAAAATTTTCCTTTGACCCTTGTGGCATATGACAAGGATGACATCAATGAAGAATCTTGATATTTGGACAACAATGAACTTGACAACAACAACCTTAGGATCTGCGTAAGATAAAAACAACCATAGACTATAAAAATGACATGGTACGCAACATGAAATAGAAGGTACTGATATTTAGTGAGAGTGTTATAAAATTTACCAAACCTACAAACCCTTTACTAAGTTTTCTCCACAAACAACAACTCTCAAAACTTTAATTTCACAACCAAAGAAAAATTTCGGATCTTTTTAATCATTGTCTAGTTGGCACAGATCATGTGCAGCACTTGTGGAAAGAAAGAACAATCATAACTCTAATGACTTGAATTTAGGCTCATTAACATGAATTCATGAAAAATGTTAAGGCATCCTACCTCAAGACCCATAGAAGGTGAAGAACCAAATTGGTTTGTGACTGTGTAGCACCAGAGAGCTATTGTGTAGCGACTGAGCAACGATGTATGCAGTGAACCAGTGAGAAGCATTGCGTGTGCAGCGATGCTTTCCAGTGGTCACAACTTCGTTCTAGGTGTTGCTATGCTTTGATGGAAACTGAAATTGGTCTCTGCTAGGGTTCGATCTAAGGCCTCTAATTTTGATGATCTATGCAACAAGGACCAATGTGAGAACACTGTATGGAAATTAAGGCAGTCGCTTCATTCAATTTGAATTACATTGATTTGTCTCATAGTGTATGATGTCACCAATGCTCCACTCATAGTGCGATAATGTATAGAGCATAAAGATTAACCAATGATGCATGAGAATTATTAAAACATTAAGGGAGGTAACACTTATTAGTTAATGTGGAGTGGGATTATACAATAATGGGAGTATGGATTTGGGAAAATATATTTTGAAGTAGAGGGGGGATAAATGAAAATGAAATAGATGAGGGATATGTAGTGGAAAAGGAGAAAGGGTATGGGTAAATTTAGCTCTTAGGAAGGGAGGCTAATAAATGAACATGGGGGGAAATAGGTTGTTAAATTAGGGAAGCAAGGGTAGTTTAAGAGTAGGGAATAAGATGTATAATCATTGTTTAGAATTGACTATAAGTTTATAATGATTTTGAGTGAAAAAATCTGACGAACCTAATTGACACCTACCCATTGACTTGGCTGTCCATAAATATGTAACCATAACTCCCAATGACTCAATACTTCTTCATGCTCTGACTGAATCACTTGATGACTAAACTCATGGCAATATCAGACGGTGACTTTTCTAACTTATGACAACAATAATGATTATAAGTTCAACTTATTCAAACTGAAAATTAAAAAAAATGAAGACATTCAACAAATAAAAATTGTTGAACCTAACATTGGCTCCATTGGGGATGAAAGCCTCCTAGTGAGGTGCTAAGAAAAAAAATGCGGACTATAACCCTATCCATTGGGCAACAAAGTCGATTGATAAACTAAAAATGTAATTGAAAGTATGATTAACAGACTGAAAAATGACTATTGACTGACTCAACCTACCCAACTGACTGACTTACATATGGTAGCAGAATGTTGGGATCTTAGGGCCTTCACTTCGAGCTTCAAATCCCAATACTGACTACCCACACTTGCAGTATTCAAAAGTAAAACGATATATACAATGAAATGGTGAATTAACTGTGACAATTAGATAATAAAATTTTTCATCATCTTAACATTCATAGGCCCTGCTCCAACTGGTTCATCAGACAAATCTTCAAGCAAATAAGCATTTTTCCCATGGAATGCGGAAATCTTAAAAGGCCCTTTCCACATATTTTTGAATTTTACATGATTTCCCTTCTCTTCATTTCTGGCATCCCACTTCAATACCAAATCTCCCATTTGAAAATCAGCCGCTTTAGTCCTTCTGTCATAAATTATTTTAATTCGGTCTTGTATCAGAGGTGTGTTCTTGAACACCTCTTCTCTTGACTGCTGAAGTTGGATCATTTGACTAATTCTTCATTGCATATCATTAGTCTCTACCTCAACTTCCTGCAATAATTTCATGAGTGGAACTCCCAACGAGGAGGAAAGATTGCATATGTTCCATAAGCTAACTGAAATGGAGACATGCTTATTGAATTTTTTGTACTAACCCGGTCTTCCCACAGTGCATGTACCAATTTCTTAAGCCAATTTCTCCTGTTCTCCTACAACATTTTCTTAATAATTTTGACCAGGATCTTATTGGATGATTCAGCTAAGCCATTACCCTGAGGATAATAGGCTGTGGAGTGGCCTAAAATAATGTTGTACTTATGACATAAATCTATCATTTTCTTTGATCTAAAGGTAACGTAATTATCTGTAATTTTCCTTAAAATTTCTTCCAGATTGGGGATTAAACCTCCTTAAAATATTTATCCTTCCAATAAAATACTAAATCTCCTTCTTCTTGGGTGTGGAGCTTGATTATATTTTGTATTTAAAGGTCTCAACCGGATGTATGCCCCAGGAAAAGTTTACACCCCTCCACGCGGGGGGGACTTGTCCCCCCCGTAGGGGTTCGGAGAGGTGATCCCCCCAGCTGGCAGGGGTTCGGCGGCAGCGCCCCTGAAGCTAAAAACATATGTAAAATTTCCTTGTAAAAGTATAGTAATTTCTAGTCAATTTGGGCCATTCATTAGGTAGATGATCTGACGGTAGAAGTTATTTTTAGTTTAGGGTTTTTTTCCCTAGAAGGCAACCCCTCACTATATATGAGGGAATTGTATTGTGTCTATGTAGATTTGTATTCTAAGTGAGGAAGAGAGAGGAGATTAAGAGCGAAGAGGGAGTTATAGCGGATCTGTTGTAGGTTGTATCTCTTCATTTTGCTGGACAATATAATAAAAGAAGGACTGGCTATTTCTCCGTGGACATAGCCCAAACTGAGTGAACCACGTTCTTGTTTTATGCATTTTCTGTGTTTATATTTCTGCAATATTTTGTGTTCCATTTCTCTGTAATATATAATTTTCTAACAACTGGTATTAGAGTTGAAGGTCTATTTGGCTGATAAACTCACAGGAGAGAGGGGTTCTTGGTTCGAGTGGGAGCAATGGCAGAAGATGGTAGGTTTAGGGTTGATAAATTCAATGACCAAAACTACTAGTTGTGGAAGATGCAGATGGAAGATTATCTGTATCAGAGAGATTTTTACCTACCATTGAGTGGAAAGACAAAGAAGTCAACGAGTATGACAGACACAAAATGGGATATTCTCGACAGAAAGGCACTTGGAACAATACGGTTGTGCCTAACAGCATCGGTAGCGTTTAATATTTCAAAGGAAATGACAACAGAGAGTTTAATGTCGACAATGGCCAAACTATATGAAAAGCCCTCAGCCTCAAATAAGTTATTTCTTATTAAGCGTTTATTTAATATGAAGATGTCAGAAGGTGGATCTGTTGCAGGCAATTTAAATTATTTTAATACAGTTACAAGTTAGTTAAGTTTTGTAGGGGTAAATTTTGATGATGAAGTTAGGGCTCTATTATTTTTGTGCTCATTGCCAGAAAGTTGGAATGGTTTGGTTATGGCCATTGGTAACTCTATCTCTGGATCTAATACTTTAAAGTTTGATGATGTTGTCGATGCAATCCTTAGCGAGGAAATGTGACGGAAAAGCTCCAGTGAGACATCAGGTAATGTTTTGATTGCAGAGACTAGGGGAAGAAAAATGGAAAGAGGAAAGAGCTCAGGATATCGCAGTAAGTCAAGAAAAGGCAGATCCAAGTCCAGATCAGGGATAGTGTGCTGGAAATTCAGGAAGAAAGGACACCTAAAGAAAGATTGCAAGTCTCGGAAGGGAAAAGAAGGAGACGCGTAGCAAGAAAACAATCATGAAGCGAACGTAACAGGTGATGTGTTGCAAGATGCTTTGATTCTTTCATTAGAAAATATTATTGATGCCTGGGTGGTAGATTCAGGGGCCTCATTCCATGCCACACCTGATAGGAAACATTTCCATGATTATGTTCAGGGAGATTTTGGACAGGTTCGATTGGGTGATGATAAACCCTGTAAAATTGTTGGAATGGGTACAAATTTCATAAAATAGCAAAATTGAAATCAGTGGCTATTGAAGGAGGTAAGGCATGTTCCAGATCTAAAGAAAAATCTAATTTCAACAAGGTAGTTGGGAGGTGAAGGTTGCGTAACTACTTTCACAGATAAAACCTGGAAGGTCACTGAAGGATCCCTAGTAATAGCGAAAGGAGGAAAGGTTGGTACATTGTATTCATGCAATGGTATTTCTAATTATGTTAATGCTTAAACTCTATAGGAGAAGATACGACATTGTGGCATCATAGGCTCAGGCACATGAGTGAGAAGGGGATGCAGATTCCTCACTCAAGAAATTTGTTGCCAGGTTTGAAGCATGTTGATTTAAAATTCTGTGAGAATCGTGTTTATGGAAAACAGAAGAGAGTTAGATTCCTTAGAGTTGGACAAGAAAAGAAGAGAAAAAAATTAGAGCTTGTGCATACAGATGTATGGGGACCTGCTCAGGTATCATCTCTTGGTGGCTCTCATTATTATGTTACTTTTATTAGTGATGAAACTAGAAAAACCTGGATTTATTGTATTCAAAATAAATCTGATTTATTTCATACTTTCAAGAAATGGAAAGCTTTGGTTAAAAATGAGACAAGAAAAAGGTTGAAGTGTCTCAGATCAGACAATGGAGGTGAATATTGTAGCAAATATTTTGATAGGTACTGTTCAGAGAATGAAATTCGTAGAGATAAGACAGTTCCAGGAACACCACAAGAAAATGGCGTGTCAGAAAGGATGAACAAGAGAATCATGGAGCGTGCAAGGTGCATGAGATTGCATGCAGGATTTATTTTACAATTTTGGGCAGATGCTATAGATATTGTTGTTTATCTAATAAATAGAGGGACTTCAAGTTCCTTGGATGGTGGTATTTTAGAGGAGGCATGGATAGGTAAAAAGGTAAACTACTCTTTTTTAAAGACTTTTGGTTGTGAAGCCTTTGTCCACATTAACAAAGAAAATAAAACAAAGCTTGAGGCCAAATCAAAGAAATGTACCTTTATTGGATATGGTGTTAATGATTTTGGTTATCGCTTTTATGGTTATGAAAAACACAAAATCATTAGGAGCAGAAATGTCATATTCAATGAAAAGGTTTTGTATAAGGATCAACTGCAGGAAAAGAAATAGGAAAAAGAAAACAGAGAATACACAGTGCTTGACGAGATCATAGAAAAAGTGATGGTGCCTAAAAATCATAATCATCAACAGCTAGAACAACAACAAGCACTTCAAACACCTGAAAGTGGTGTTAGAAGATCTACCAGGACAAGTAGACCCCCTGAACGATACTCTCCTTCATTATATTATGTATTGTTGACTGATTTTGGTGAACCAGAATGTTCTGAAGAAGCAGTGTAGGTAGAAACCAGGAAGATGTGGGAGCAAGCCATGAAAGAAGAGATGGAATCCTTAGCACATAACCAAACTTGGGACTTAGTCAGGTTGCCCGCAGGTAAAACAACATTGTAGAATAAATGGGTTTACAAGTTGAAGGAAGAAGATGGAGGTAGAAAAAGGTATAAAGCTAGACTTGTGGTGAAAGGGTTTGCATAGAAAAAGGGTATAGACTTTGATGAGATATTTTCTCCTGTTGTGAAAATGACTTCAATCAGAAATATTATAAGTCTGGTAGGAGCTGAAGATTTGCATCTTGAGCAGTTAGGTGTAAAGACAACCTTTCTTCATGGGGATTTGGAGGAAGAGATATATATGCAACAGCCACAAGGATATGAGGTAAAAGGGAAGGAGAAACTAGTGTGCAGGTTGAAGAAGAGCTTTTACAGCTTAAAACAGGCTCCAAGGCAGTGGTATCTAAAATTTGACATTATGTCTGAACAAAGTTATACTAGGTGTCACTTTGATCATTGTGTTTATCTCAAAAGGCAAAATGATGGTAGTTATATTATATTGTTATTGTATGTAGATGACATGCTTGTTGCAGGTTCTAACATGCAAGAAATAAATGTGCTCAAAAGGAAATTGGCAAACTCATTTGCAATGAAGGATTTGGGTGCTGCAAAACAAATCCTTTGTATGATAATAACTAGAGACAGGAAGATTCACAAATTAACATTGTCTCAAAGTGAGTACATAGAAAATGTGTTGAAAAGGTTTAATGTGTAGAATGCAAAACCAGTTAGTATACCTTTGGCTAGCCATTTCAAATTAAGTAAGGAGGCGTGTCCCAAGACTCAGGAAGAAATGACTCATATGTCTAAAGTTCCATATGCATCAGTAGTTGGAAGCTTAATGCATGCAATGGTCTACACAAGGCCTGATATTGCACATGCAGTGGGAGTTGTAAGTAGGTACATGAACAATCTAGGAAAAGAACATTGGATGGTGGTGAAGTGGATTCTTAGGTATTTGAGAGGTACC
>APFE031225641.1:141441-171010 GCA_000404065.3 Pinus taeda | reverse complement strand
CTGCTACAAAGGCTAGTAAAGAAATGATTTGGTTACAAAGGTTTCTGGATGAATTGGGTAAGAAGCAAGAGTTGGGCAAGTTATACAGTGACAGCCAGAGTGCCATGCACCTTGCAAAGAAATCTGCATTTCATTCCAAGACTAAACATATACAGCTCAAGTATCATTTCATATGGTCAACATTGGAAGATGGACAGTTGAAGCTGGAAAAGATACACACTAGCCAGAATCCTGCAGATATGCTAACAAAAGTTGTAACCAGGGATAAACTGAGAATCTGCTCAGTTTCAATTCGTCTTCAAGTATGATGAAGATGATGAGAAACAACCAGGTCCAAAAAGGAGTCATTGTCTAGCAAATGAAGCAGCAGTGGAGTTGCTATAATCAGTCTCCAAGTGGGAGATTGTTGGGTGTGGAGCCTAATTATCTTCTGTATTCAAAGGTCTTAGTCAGAGGCATACCCCAGGACGATTGTACACCCCTCCACGTGGGGGGGTGTGGGAGGGCTGATCCCCCCCAGCCAGGCCAGTGATCCCCCGGCGGGGGTTCAGGGGTAGCGCCCCCGAAGCTAAAAACATATTTAAAATTTCCTTGTAAAAGTCTAATTCTAGTCAACCTGGGCCATTCATTAGGTGGATGATCTGACAATAGAAGTTATGTTTAGTTTAGGGTTTTTTCCCTAGAAGGAAACCCCTCGCTATATATGAGGGAATTGTATTGTGTCTATGTAGATCTGTATTCTAAGTGAGGAAGAGAGAGGAGATTGAGAGCGAAGAGGGAATTACAGTGGATCTGCTATAGGTTGTATCTCTTCAGTTTGTTGTTTAATATAATAAAATAAGGACTGGTTATTTCTCTGTGGACATAGCCAAAACTGGGTGAACCACGTATATATGTGTCTCTCTTATTTTATGTGTTTTCTTTGTTTATATTTCTGCAATATTTTATGTGTTCCATTGCTCTGTAATATATAATTTTCTAACACTTCTTACTTTTGGGAATATCCATTTTCTGAATAGCTGAAATTTTGCTCAGATCAATCTTAATGTCATCTTTCAAAATTAGATGGCATAACAACTTACCTTCCTCCAACCCAAACAAAGATTTTTTAGCATTTAATGAAATGCCATATTTTCTACACTTTTCAAGAACTTCCCTCAAGTGCTGTAAATGGTCCTCATCTAACTGTGAATAAATAGTGATATCACCAAGATATATTACTAAGCATTTGTCTTTCTCCTCTGTGAAAGCTATATCCATAGCTTGTTGAAATGTCACTCCTGCATTCATCAAACCAAACAACATCTTGGCATATTTGAAGGTCCCCCATGGTGTAGAAAATGCAGTCTTATCTTGGTCTTCCGGGTGAACAAAAATCTAGTTATACCTTGAAAACCCATCTAGTAGTGACATTTTCCTTACACCCTGCACTTTTTGAAGGATGTGATCCATTTTTGGTAATGGATAGGTTTCCTTGAGTGACAACCTATTCAAGTTTCTAAAATCTACACACAATTTGATTTCTCTTGTTTTTTTTTTTTATTACTGGTACCAAGTTAGATAACGAACTAGAAAATCTGAGAGGTACTATAATGCCAACATCAAATAGTTTTATTACCTCCTTCTTGATCAAAGGCAGTAGAACTGGGTTTGTCCTCCACAAAATCTGTTTGAAATTCTTTTAATATTTTTTTATTGGTATTGTGTACTCGATTATGTCCTTATCATACAATTTCAGGTCTTCATATCCCCATGCAAATACATCAGAAAATTCACTCAACAAGTCCAAATGTTTCTACTTCATTTTCAGACTCAAGGTCTTGGACAAATTTATCATATTTGGGGTATATGTTGTGCCTATGTTTCATTCTTCCACTGCATCCCTAGTAGGCACCAAATTTGGCCTCTTGGCCACATCATTCTGATCAAACAACTCTTCCAAAGGTACTAGCCCTCTTGGATTAACATTGTCTATTATCTGCAACACTTTCAATTTTGTCCCTTTCTTGTCCAATTCTTCTTTCATCTAATTTATAAATCTCTCCTTATCAACATCTTCCCATCCACAGTCATTTTCCAACCTCATCTTAGCAATTTCCTCCTTCATCAACAAGAAGTTTTCCAATTGCTTTTCATTTTCAAAAACTTGCCAATGCTTCATGTTATCTGGGAAAATGGGTTCATCTTTTAATTTCACATTGTACGTGCCCCTAATACTACTAGAAATTTCAAAATCAGAGATTGATTTAGCCAATGCATCTGCAACAACATTCTCTTTTCTAGGGACAACTGAAAAATTATATTCATAATTTTTTTTCAAGTAATCCAGGACAACATTCCGATAAGCATGCATGCAGGGATGTTTTGGTCGATACTCACCTTTAACTTGCTTGACAAATAAATCTGAATCCCCATAGACAACTATCCTTCTGGCTCCTGATTTCTTCAAAACTTGTAGACCCAAAAGCAGCGTTTCATACTCTGCCACATCGTTGGTACAATCAAAAACTAATTTGTATGAACAGAGCTTGGTCTTTGTGACTTCCGAGATGACTGTCCATACACCTGCACCAGTACCATCTCTTCTTGCTACCATGTCAAAATGCATAGTCCAAATGCATTGTTTTTTATCATCTTCTTCACTTATTTCAACCATCAAACTTCAAATTTTTCATGGATTGTTTTGCTTTCATGTTCTTCAATTTATTTTTTGGTCTATTTCTCTTCTTCCTCCTTTTTTATTTCTGAATTTGTCTCCTCTTCATCAAGACAACTAGAATTAAATAAACAAAAGAATATAAATCTAAATGAACACCATATACTAGATGATTTGCAGGCTTCTCTGTGTTGCTAATCATGTATTTCATGAGCGGTTCTTTGTAGAACCTCCTTGTCTAACCACCAAAAACTGAGACATTGATGTAAGACATATCAATTTGCATTGCACAGTGTAGCTTTTCCATCCATGATCTAGAGAGAAGAATTCCAAATTTGGGAGGTATGTCCGCTACAACAATTTCCATCACCATACATTTGGAAGGAATCTGAGTTAATGATACTGCTAAATCCTTGATCAATCCCGGGAAATTCACTTTGTTGGAATCAAATCATTACAAGTCCTTGCAAGGTCTGGTGATGTCAAGCCCCAGCCTCTCCATAATCACTTTCGGCATAAAATTGTGTGAGGCCTCGGAACCCAGCATAACATTGTGTAATATTTGATCATGCACACTCAAACTAACATAAAAAGGAGGCACATCCCCATCCTACACTTTATCATTGAGTTTTTTTCCCAAAACTAATAGTTGGATGATCCTCAGCTATGTTGACAATATCAGAAGTTTTGTCAACTTTCAACGCCTTTAAAATTTGAGTTTTATATTGATTATTCTTAAGCAATTCATCGAGAGGAATGGAGATTTTCAACTTGGCAAGCTTAGTCTCAATATTAAAAGGACTTGGTGTTTTTTCTGCTTCCTTATCAAAAACATCCTTCTTTTTTGCAGTGTCCATAGAAGGATTCTCTCTCCTTTGCAAAATGGTTGTGGTATGTTCTTTGTTTTGGCCACTAGTGATAGGGACACATTTCTTTGCATTGCTAGTTGCCACATTTTTCTTTGTTGCATTGCACACTGCTACTTCTTTCTTTGCTACATTTCTTCCTACATTTTTTCTCCTTAGATTATACTTTTTTTGAACTTGCATGATGGCATTTTCGTACCCATTCTTGTACTCCTCAGATTCAGTCATCAACATGTCATTTTGGGACTGAGAAAGTAGGAATTCTTCCTCTTTTGTTACAAAATTCTCGAAATTCTCTTCTTCTTGATCTTCTTTGGTCAAATACACAACTTGTTGCCCATCACCAAAAAAGAGAGTTTGATCCTTTGGTAATTTCTCGTCTTCCTCATCCTATTATTGGGCATAATTTTTCTAAAAAGGTGGTCTTACTTGTTGCTATGACTGCTATGGACCCTTCTGCTCCCTTGGCTTGATTGGCACT
Source organism: Pinus taeda (assembly GCA_000404065.3). Classification (NCBI taxonomy): domain Eukaryota; kingdom Viridiplantae; phylum Streptophyta; class Pinopsida; order Pinales; family Pinaceae; genus Pinus; species Pinus taeda. Next base: position 167,007 of record APFE031225641.1, on the reverse strand, counting down.
TGTGGCTGCCTCCAAAAATTTGGATTTCAAACTTGTGGACCCACTTGAGGTTCTCTAACACCAGCTCAATCAATCAACACCATATTTTCCATTTTCTTGACCAAGGTGTCCAAATTTGCATCACAACAAGTGGCAGGCTTCTATTTTATGGTGAATCTTCTCTCAGTTTTCATTTTAGATTTCTTCCCCAACAAATTGGCTTCCACAATGACTACAATGTTTTGCATGTCTTCAAGCATTGCTAGATTTCTTTCCCTAAGTTGATAGGCCATTTCAGGGTAAAAAACATTAGGATAATGAAGAAAAGCAAGTCCTGGAGGAGGCTTTATGTCTGCAGGGATGGAATTATACACTTTATTGAATATTATGAAAAAATCTTGGACTGTTTCACCAGGCTACCTTTTTAGACTATCATACTCAACAAGCATTTGTAAGGTATTATTCTTCTCGCCCAATCTTGTAAGAAAGGAATCCTCCAATTCTTGATAGTTGGCAAAGGCTCTAGGACGAGCGCTCCTGAACCACTTCTTAACTTCACCAGAAAAACTTTGAGCAAACAGTCTGACTTTAACATCTTCATGGTCCAGTTCTGCCAAATCCACAAAATCACTGACCTTATCCACATGTTGCTTAGTTGTAACCTCCCGTGTACCATCATATTGGGGAAGTATTTGACCATAGTTTTGAGGCAGATCATGCAATTGAGCTAGTCAAAACCAAAGGAGAATACTTAGCTTCCATTGGTATTATTTGGGTAGTTAAAGAGCTTGTTGATGATGTAAATGAAACAGAGGATGATAGAATAACTTGGTGGATGGATGTTAAAATAGATGATGTAGGAACAACAACTGATGTAACAATTGCACTAAAATTTAAACTGGTAGGAGTCGCCAATGTAACAGGGGATGCAAGGGTAGTTTAAGAGTAGAGAATGAGATGTAGAATCACTATTTAGAATTCACTATCAGTTTATGATGATATCGAGTGAACAGCTCTGACGAACCTAATTGACACCTACCCCTTGACTTGATTGTTCAGAAATATGTAACCATGACTCCCAATGACTCAATACTACTTCATGCTCTGACTATACCACTTGATGATTACACTCATGGTGATATCAGACTGTGATTTTTCGAACCTATGACAACAATAGTGACTATAATTTTGACTTATTCAAAAAAAAAAAAAAATCGAAGACATTCGAAAAATAATAAATGCTGAACCTAAAAGGCCACAACCCAAGGAGGCTCAAATCCATGGAGAAATAAAATTTTAAGAACCTAAAATTCCTTTCATTGATAAAAAAAAAGTTCTTTTAGATGAGAAATTTTAGAACTAGAACTTCTAGGATAGTGCCTTCACTTGAATACTGTTGAATTTGTACTTCAAAAATTCGGCTTATAATGGGATACATGAGCCCTCTATTTATACATAATGTCTTAGCGGTAATTTTCTTGAAAGGAGGACTACTTTCCCATCAAAATCCATAAAAACTAGGATCTTTCTCCTTGAGTGACCTCGCAGCTATAGGGAGGAGTAATAAGTGCTTTAAGCCAGTCGAGTTCGATCATCCTATAACAGAGAACAGGTCCCATAATTCTCTCTAACTATATATACTTGTGATATGAGCCAAATATCCTTAACATGTTACATCATAAACGCATTAGGAACACAAAGTATGATAAAAATATCTAACCTTCCTAAGAACTTATTAAAGCTTAAGAAAAACATTAATAAGTGCATAAGGAGAGGTTTAATTTTCCTAAGAAAGGTTAGATGTGCCTCATGTTGTACCTAACTAGGAGGCCCATCATACCCACCTACTAAAATTGTTTCTCATCCTCTCGGAAACCTATTCATCTTCTTTTCTATGATTCTTTTCATTTATCTCCCTGATGACCTGCCGAATATCCCATGCAGTGTTGGAGGTGGTTGTCCCTGTTGGATAAAATCTTGTATTTGTCTCAATTTCCTACCAGTCCTTTGATTCCTGCTATTCAATTTTATATGAAAAATGAGTTTTAAATCTAAGTCCTATCCATTGGATTTCAAGTTTGTAGACGATCCTTTTACAAAAATGGGTCCTTGCTAGTGCAACATGTAACTTGTCACAGGAATAATATTCCTTGATATTCATGTTGTAGGGAAATTTCTTCCATCTCCTTTGGTAGGCCTATTCAATGTCTTCTCCCAAGAGTCTTAAGGTATCCTCAAATTGGAGGGTGTCCTCTTCTTGCCTTTACTTGTAAACTATTGCCACCTTCCGATTTGCTACTAGATGTGCATGATTGGAAATGAGTACATGTGGGAAGGGTGATCTAACTTGATCAAGAGTGGGTTTTTCATCTCCATGTCTAATTATTTATTTAATTTTTATTCCCTTATTTCTTCATGTCTTAGCCATGATGCTAGGGCCATTAGTTTTGCATCACCTAAATATGGATTTGGGTCCCATATGTTCATGTCAGGAAACACCAAGTTGTGAATGTAAAACTCTACAATCTTGGCCTTGTCATCCATACTACTTTGAAGGAAAAATTCAATAAATCATCTAACATCCTGCAGAGGGAGAAAACCCCTTTGTGCCAACATTTTAATTTGGAATTGGCACCATTGATATTTTAAAAATAAGGAATAGGTATTTGAGGGGTTCTTGCATCTCACAAATTTTAAAAAAATATGTGCCATGATACCGAAATTTGTCTCTAAGGTAGCATCCTGGCTTTCCTTTTCTTGCAACAACCTCTATGTTTGCCACAACTTGCCTTTCAACTGTTTATTTTCCTTTTCCAAGTGTTCTCACCTATTGGCTTCAACAAATATAAGGAGTTCCATATCCTCTCTCATCGTTTTCATTTCTTCTTTGATTTTGCAAACATCAACCACTTCCTTAGATTCTGTAGTTTGCTTCCATGTGTGATTTCTAGCCTTTTCTTCCTCAACCTTAAAGAATAAGATTGGTGCTAAGTGAATAGTGAGTTCTTTCCCTTCCTCAATCTAGGAGTAGTAGTAAGAGGATCCTTTTGGAGCTTCATGTGGATATGTTGTGCATTCTTGTGGATTATTTGGTTGCTCCTATAGCCCTATAAATTGTTCCTATTTATTGGATGTTTGCTCTTATAGCCCTACAAGTTGAGTTCTTGGTTCTTCTAGTGGCAAATGCAACTCCTTTTCCTTAGAAGATGTTATTCATCTCTACCCTTCTTCTTTTTGAGGCTCTTCTTTCTTTAGGCTATGATATTCTTTGATGGTTATAGAAGTGGGCAATGTAGGCTTAGGTTTTCTAGTAAACATATTACTCGTTATTCTTCTAAAATAGGCAGGAGGTTCTCTTGTCTACTTTCCTTGGGTTTTGTTGGAGTGCTTAGGGATTTTAAAGTAACGATAATCTCCTTTTATTTCTCTTATATATTTTCTTCCCCTTGAGCTACAATGATTCCTTCTTCCTCCTTTGTCCTCTTCTTAACTAAATTCTTAGTATTTCAATGTCTTTTTGAGGCTCTACTAGCTCTGTCTATGGTGTTGGTACTTCCGCTTGGACTTCTAATCCTACTAATTGTAGCTTAACCAATTCTATTTCATCTATTTTTTGTCTTTGTTGGTGGCTCTAACAACTTTGTTTTTTTCTCATGCTTCTCCATCTATTTCTTCTTATGTCTCTACCTTTGTTGCCTCCTTTGTTTCTTCATCTATCTATTCCCCTTCCAACTTTATTTGAGGTTTATCTTGGTTTTCTAGAAAGTAATTTATGTCCATATCAATGAAAACTTCCCAAGAGATGGGGGTTTGTAAGTGTTCCAAGGAATCCATGCTAATTAGGCCATGATGAGCCAAATAATTGTGGTTCCATTCCTTTACTTTTACACTAATTTCATTCATGGATTAAAAGGGAAAATGTGGGATTCTAAGTTGTTCACGAATAGGTAAATTATCTTAGAAATTGAGTTGGTGTAGGAGTATCAACTAGTAGGCATAGAAAATTCTCAATATTGTTTCAAAACAAATTATATTAGGATGTGATATGCCACCTCATCACCTAGATGTGGTAAGATTTCTCTCGTTATCCCATTCTTATCTTCTTTAGGTTGTTCTTTAGGGAGGAAAAATCAACTCTTATTGAATTTTTCCAAGATATCTTTGAACTCGGGGTTTTGATGGATCCTAGATATATTTGTTGGTTCTTTTTTATTAAAATCTTCTCCCATGGGTTGAAACAATTTTTCAAAGAATTGGGAAAGGAATTTTTCTATAAGGAAGTATTGGTTCCCTATTATTACATGAATTAGGATTTCCTGTGGCAGCAAGGCACCCCATAGAGGATATGTAAAAATTTTCAAAAATAGGAAAGGAGAAGACTTGTTACTGATTACCATATGTAACTCAATGCGATTTTTCCAATTTGTGTTCCTTGGAAATAATAAAACTTCCAAGATGCTTCACTATTTAACTCAAATTGTTTAACAGAGAAAATTCTTTTGGATAAATTGAGATAATCTGATCACTTTTCCTTATTAAAAATGTGAGTGGTGGGAACTTGAATTACATTTATTTTGAGGATTCCCTTGATTCTTAAGTCAGTCGATATTTCTAAGGATGTTCTAGGAAAAAAATCAACCTCCTATAACAACATTTTTTTCCTACAGCAGATTGTCTATGTGTTATAGCTACACCTGTAGGATCTTGTAGCATATAGTTTTGGAATCCTGGTAGCTATGTCATGCTCTTGTAGTGATGGTATGTCCTTGTTGTGAGTATTAAACAATATTGCATGCAAAACAAACATGGAGTGCTTTGAGTTAATTGGACCTTGTTGTGGTTGATGAGAAGGGGGATCAATGTGGAAGGTGAGATTTCCCCCACCTAATTCATCCTTCACATCATCCATCGTGAATTGATAATGGCCCACTTTTAAAATAATATTCAACTTCTTTCTTGTTCTCTACCTCATGTGTGGGTGACTTGGAGAAAAAATAATTTCTTCTGCTAGATTTGGCTAAGACTCTCTGCTAGCTAGGTTTGTCTATAAATTCCTCTACCTCTTAAACTTTCAATGTTTTATCATGCTTAGGATAAGCTTGAAGGGTGAGGTTAAGAGTTCATACTTCATTCCTTACCTTCGATGCTTCTGCAAGTGATGTAGATATTGTTGTTGTTGATGTTGATAAAGTTTTGCTTGTCAATAGATCATGTAGCAGCCTATAGGAGATCTTGTAGCTTCTAAGGATGGTTTCCTTATCTTGGAGATGCTTCTGAAGGTGTGGAAATTTCTGACATGTAGTGACCTTTTTCAAGGGTGTTGGATATTTTAGGCTTCCAGGGTTTCCAAATGCTGTTATAAGACGTTTTAGTATCTAGTGTCACAAAAACTCTTCATGCTCATCCTCTTATTTTTCTAGAATTTCAATGAGCTCTAATAATTCAAGGAGAAGCTAGTGGTGAGGTAGGTAATGGTGTTGATGGTAGTTGTGAAGGAAAATATGACAATTGTTAGTTGTTGTGGATAGAAAATGATGGACAGTGAAGGGAAGAATGAGGGGTGAGACATGTTGATGGAATGTATGAGTGTCAATAAGCCATTGGTGCATTTTCTTTACTTCTAGGTAGATAAATTATTAAACATATGTCTTTTTATCAATTCAATGATATATTATAGCATTACAAAAATTTCATGTAGCAATTCTGGAAAGTGGAAAAAAATGAATGAAAAGGACTTGGAAATGGTGAGATGATGTTGTGGATGATGGAAAATGAAGGATAATGGTGTAGGGAGATTTCCTGATCCTTTTGAGATTTCCCAGCGCTATGTTACGAACCAGATGTGCAAGTTGGCATGTTTCATCCACCTTGTTGATTTCCTTTTGTGATACCTTCACATAAAACAAGGTAAGAAAAAAAATACAGTTTTTTATAATATTTTTCTTTTTTCCCTTTTTCCTTTGTAGCCCATTAGTTGCCTCATGGAGGTTTTCGACTAGTAGGTCTACCCTAGGTGCCTCAAAGGAGGTTTTCACCTAAGGATCTTTATTACTATTTTTTTCCTTTTTCTTAGGCTCACAAGTTACCTCAAAGAGGTTTTCATCTAATGAGCCAGCCTCAAGTTCCTCAAAGGAGTTTTTCACTTTAGGTTTTTTTTTTTTTTTTTCTCCTTTATTGATCAAGGTTGAGTGGATTGGGAGCTCTAATGCTGTCAATGAGATTCAACTATTTTCTTATTGAAATAATAAATTTTCCCTTGAGAAGGGCTTCTTGTAGAACTTCAATCAATAGCAATTCATTCCTTGATCCAAAGTTATAGTGCTCCAGGAAAACTCTATGTGACCAAGAGAGTGAGAGAGAGAGAATAATGGGAGAGCTCAAAACTTGAACTTGACAAAAGCCCTGAACTTATCCTGAGAAGCCTTTTATGCATGAGGCCTATAATTTCTTCATTTTCCATTATTTTCCTTCAATTTCCCCCTCACATGGAACCTATGACCTTTCACCTTACCTTTCTCCTAATTTCCTTTACTTTCATAAGTAAATGTGCCAAAATTTTATTTTTTCATTTTAATTCCTTTGCCTTAGCCTTTGCCAAATTTCTTTATCCAAAATACATCCAATGATGCCCACTAGGATATCTTTGCCCAACATTGAACTTGGAATAAGTGTCCCTTAACCATGGTCTTTTTTTGCCTTTATTAACCTTTATACATGAAATTTTCGCCAAGGTTGTTGCAAAACCCTCCCTCTTGGGGGAACACCGTCCTCGATGTTAAACCACACCATGACCTCAGAAAAACTACTAACAAGAAAACATACTACCTATGGAGCTTTATAACTTAGCTTGTTGCAACATTTACAATGAAAGACCTGCTCAAAGCAAAACTTTAGATAACATGACAAGATAACAACCATACCGCCTATTGTAGCTTTATAACTTAGCTCATGGCAAGATTTACATCCATATATATATATATATATTATATATATATATTATATATAATATATATATATTTATCAATAACATTAGCAAACACATATGCCAAACATATAACAACATTAAACCAAAATTGCTTTGCCTCAACCGGAAAAAAATGAAGGATACAGGGCCCACATATAATCTGTCATCTCCCATGTAGTTTCTTCAGGCCCAAATTTCTTCCACTTCACTTTAACTTTCTCTATGGCTTTGTTCCTCAGCATGAGATGTTTCTGTTGCAATATGCACTGAGTCTCCATCTGGAACTCTCCTTCTTGCTCCACATGTAATACAGACCAATTAATAACATGATCAACATCCTTTCTATACTTCTTAAGCAATGAAATATGGAAAACATCAGGGAATTTCACTTTTGGAGGTGGTGCAAGTCGATATGCCACTGGTCCAATCCTCTTAAGGATCTCAAAAGGCCCGTAAGACCGTGGTGCAAAATTGGCACATGAACCAATCCTCAAAGAGATTTTCTTGGTCTTGATGTGAAAATACACATGATCCCCAACCTAAAACTCCTTGAAAAATATGTTCCTATCTGCATAGCTCTTCTACCCATCCTACGGTTCCTTTAGATTCCTCTTTATAACCTGCATTTCCTGCTCCATGTCTTCCAGCATATCCGGTCCAATAAATACAACATTCACTGGATCGCTCTAGCTGATGGGAGGGTTACAACTCTGCCCATACAATGTCTCAAAAGGACTCATCCTCAATGACTCGTGAAAACCATTGTTGTATGTGAAATCAACCAAAGGAAGATACTCCTCCTGTTTCCTCTATTGTTGCATCATGTACATCCTCAACATATCCTCTAAGATCTTGTTGACCCTCTATGTCTGTCTATCTGTCTACGGATGATAAGTTTTACTAAAGTCCAACTCTATACCCAAACCTACAAATAGATCCTTCCAAAAATTGGAAGTAAACTTCGCATCCTTGTCTGACTCAATCTTCTTTGGGATACCATGCATCCTCACTATCTCTCTAATGAACACTTGTGCTACCTCACTGGTTGAATATGTAGTCTTTACTGGAATGAAGTGATATACCTTGCTCAACCTATCAACCACGACCATAATATAGTCATGTTGCCTCACTATCCTCAGAAGACCTGTGATGAAATCCATGGAAATGAACTCCCATTTCCAATTCTAAATTTCTATAGGTTGTAGTAAACCACTTGGATTCTTACATTTTACCTTTACCTGATGACAATCTAGGCATCTAGCCACAAACTCTGTGTTATATGGGAATAGTGTCCACAAGGATGCTATTATTCCCACTAAGATGGGTGGCTATCTTAGAAACAAACAATCAAAGTCTACTATTGATTCATTTTATGAAAATAGATGAGAGGAGAACCAAGAGTGCCAACCTGAGTCTTGCGCTCGATTTCCTCTCCTTCTTAATAGAGTTTTTCCGCTTGCTGTTTGTCTGCTCAACTTCAAAAGGACCTGTAGAATCACATCAACATACTACTATGCAAGAAAAAAGGATCTAAGTTCATAAATAATGCAGGATCAGATGTGCATTAACCATATACAAGCATATATAAACAAGTACACAAGAATATGGAAGGAAACAAGAATAGCTTATTCATATGAAAAATATCAAGAAGATTACAACCATGTGCTCTAACCCAGCATCATCCTCCAGCTAAGAAGCCCTTCTTCACCTCAAGCAAAGCTAAATCACCCAACACTGTGAATGTACACCAGAATACCAACAGCACTTCTCTACAAGTTACAAAATTCCAGCCTCTGGATCTCTGTGATGAGGGATCCATATATAGATGATTACAGAGAGGTGAGTCATCTTTTGGAATCTTGATTAGTGTCTTCTCTCTAATAGTTCTTGCTTCCACTTGGAGAATGATGATCTCTTACTCATCCCTGGTCAAAAATGGAGTGGCAAGTGTCAGAGGGGAAGCTTCTGGAAGATTCCATGATCTTCCACCTCGCATTTTGTCCTTGCCATTTTTCCATTCTCGACCATCGCACCCCATAGAGGAGCAAAACAGTATGCATCGCACCCTGTACATTGGGAAGGTGATATGCATCGTACCCTCTGCATTGAGCTTTCAGTATGGTCTAGTTTTGACCATTTATGAGTAGTTTTCAGTGGAGAACTCCTGGGAGATGATGTAATCAGTTGACCTTGTTCCTTTAGGCAGTGAAGCAACCCTTTTAGGGACTTAAGAGCCCTCAGTTTATGGACATTTGTGATTGGGGTTGAAGTGCCCGAAAATGTCTATAACACAACTGAGGAGGTCAAAAAGGTGGAGGTAAAGGCAATGGTGGAGTAGATTGACTCAGAAGTTGAGGTATTGAATAAGGTGTATGCGTAGATGGATATGACTACTTAGGTGGCTGGTAGGAATATGGAGAATGAGTTGGCCCTCTCCAACCTTGTTGCCATGGTTGAGAAGGTTGCCCATGTTGATATTGATTCCCATAATGCCATTGTTGATTAGTGTTAGGATAAGAATATGCATGTGAATTATAACCAAAATAGTGTGGAGAAAATTCAGGAGCCATACCTGCATCTACCTGAGGCCAATTCCTTCTTGCTCCCATAGCATACAAGTATTCAGATTCAGGCTGCCTCCCTGTAAATATAGCTTTAAGTCCTGGTACAGAGGGACATTTTTCTATGACATGGTCTTCTGCACAAATAGCACAATTATTAGTTTCTTTCAAATTAAGAGGACACTCTTTAGGAGGATGCTTGTCTCTACATTTAGGACAGAAAATACATAATGACTCTTGTTCCTTCATGAGTTTTTGCTGAAATTTTAGAGAGTCCAACTGTTTGGTAACAGTATTCATTATATCAATTTTCATGTTTTCCATTTTATCTTCTAGTCTAATAATCATAACATCAGTAGATTCAGTTTTTCTATTTCTATTTCGAGTTCCTCTACCAGATCTATACTGATTTCTTGAAATTCACAAATTTGTTCAAAAGTTTGCTGAGAAATATCACCTTGTTCTAACATATTTAAATTATTTCTAGCATTATCAATAAGTCCTCTTAAGAACAAGGTTCTAATAGTACCGGGATCAAACTTAAGTTTCAAACTTTGTAAAATATACATAAACCTTTCTAGGTAATCTTGAAGAGTTTCATCATCATCCTGTATGATTGTAAAAATCTCGTCCTACATGTCCCGAGTTTTGCAATATTCTAGATATTTAGACAAAAACACTCTCTTCATCTGATCCCAAGAGGTTATTGTGTTTCCTCCTAACCCCATAAACCAGCGTAGAGCTGAGTCCTTGAGAGTAACAAGAAATAATCTTAACTTTTGAGTGTCAGTTGAATAATCATAACTTCTACACATAATATCAAACTTGAATAGAAAAGAGTCAGGATCTTCATGAAATTTACCATGGAAATGGAGGAGAGCTGATGATGGAATATTCTTCATTTGCGACACAGTATCAGGATCCACAATTGGAAACATAAAAGTGGATTGTTCTCCACTTACCTAGTTTTTACTAGTCCCTTCCACATGATCTTCATGGTCTGCCATTGTTTCCCTTTTACTTGAATCGCTCTCAATAGGTTGAACCACACCTGAGCTGTTGTCACCAGAATCCAGGTGGATTGTTCTTGTGTGATGGGTTTGAATTGGATTGGGCTTCCTTCTTACAGAAGGAGACCCAATATGAGAATTGTTTTTAGAATTCTTTCGGCCCTTAGTGGGCTTCGAACCCTTACCTTTTCTAGGCATTCATTTCAAAAAAGAAAGAAAAATAACAAACAACTTCTAATAAAAAATGTTGTCAGAAATCAATTAACACCAGTAAAATTCCTTCAAAGAATCTTTTCCAAACAATATTGCAAAAATAAAGGAAAAATCACCTCTATTGTATAATTAGAAAATTCTTACCAAATCAAATTGCCTCCCCGACAACGGCGCCAAAATGTTGGGTGCAAGAATTACACTTAAGAAAACTCCTGGGTGCAAGAATTACACTTAAGCAAACTCCTCAACACTTAATTTGTCAACCTAGGGGATTCGTAATATTAGAGATGAAGCACATGCAATGCTAGAGATGGTATGAATCTTCCAAATATAAATCGCTACTTTCTTTAAAGGAAAGATTGCAGAATCAAATTAAAAGGAGAAAAAAGGTAACTTGAACCATCAAAATAATATAAGACTAGAACAAGGAAGAATGCATTTGCAAGAGGGAATTAAAGACAAAGGGCAATCGCTCTAGCTAATTATTGTTTAATTACTGAGTGTGTGTTTTTCTTTAGCAGAGACACTTAGCAGTCTCATCAGATGGGCCCTTAAACCTACTCCTTTAGAGATTTCCTTCTTGCACTAATCTGTCTTGTACTATCACAGTCTGCTTGCACTAGTGCAAGAACAAAGATTTATGAAGAAGGTATAAATGGTGTCTTTACTAAAGGCTTTTGACTTCCTGCAAGGGCTTGAACTTTTCCAGGTTCAAAGCACTCAGATCCCATCGCAAGAAACTAGTTCTTGCACTGGATCAGAGCTTCCTGCACTTAGCATTTAATTCTTAAAATGAGTGCGTAATTATTACAAGTGCTGTTAAATCAAATTACACACATAAAATGTGAATGTTTTTGATCTGACAGAGTGTAGGAATAAAGAAAAAATCAATATACATTTATCCTGTCATAAGCATTTAATGAAAGAAAGAATATTGTGGGAAGTAGACTAAGAAGGCTTGCTGCATCACACCAATGTGCACTGGTGCAGGTTCATTTCTCCTGCTTGGACCAGGCGGGGAAAACCAATCAAACAGAATTGCAGAAAAGGAGATATCACCCCAACGTGCATTGGTGCAAGGTTATTTATCCTGTTTGGACTAGGAGTAGGAAAACCAATCTAAAATCAAGTGCAAGAAAGGGAATTTATCTACTTCACACAATGGATCCGCTTTCACTCAGACAGGAATGCATGTGCTTAAAATTAAATCACACTTGACAATGTAAACACAAATTACAGGAAAACGGGAAATGGGGTAAACGTGCTGGGTTGGCTGGGCCCTAGCCAACCAGCATGTTTCCCCTTTAAACAAAAATGTTGCTTAGTACCTTAATCAATTCATCAGCTCAAATAAATAAACATAATTTGTGAAACATGAGGCGAAGCTCCCTTTTATTAATTCACTGAGGCAGGTACATACATTAATACATCATCCAGCCTAGATTTAGGTGATAACAAAAAACAGTAACCTGTTACCGCCTCTCTGGCTATGTCTTTGTTCTAACAAAAAATTCCCCTAGTCCTATTTACATTCTACATTATATAGATCTTTGGCCAAAGGCCAAAATAGATCATTCAACCGATTACATAACTAAACGTAGAATTTAGCTTTTCGGCCTTCAAAATTAGACAATTAGCAAAACTGGCCATAGCCAATCTCCAGCTTCGTCCTTCACATATTCGATCTTGGTTGCCATTGGATCGATCTTGCTGTCGTGGTTGAAGTTCTCAAAACGAGGTGATTTGATCGTGGCTGCCTTTGGATCGATCTTGCTGTCATGGTTGAAGTTTCTCAAAATGAGGCGGTGATCAAGGAGGTTAGGATTTGCTGCAAGGATTTGTTGTGCTGGCAATGGTGCAAGATCTGATCATGCACTAGGATCAACGATCATGGTAAGTACTCTAACTACCAAATAAACATTGGAGATATCAATAAGTTACAAATAGTGATTGAAAGTAAGAAATCATGTAATAAATGATTACTTAATGAAAAGATAAATTAAAAGTATGAAAAATAATGTTTATATGAAATATGTCACCATGCTTGGACTGGTGTAAGATGAGGGTATATAAAAGAGGTAAAACAACGGTAAATGGTTATGACTTAGGAAGGGGAAAATGGCAAAAAGAGAGCAAAGTAGGGGGCTAACAAGGACTAGGCAATAACAATTGAATTTGTAGCAAAACATTATATATGTAAACATTGTGCCATTGTTATGTGCAATATAAAGAACTATAGTGTGACAAAAATTAGCAGCGCAAGGTTTACATGATAAAGAGCATTTAAAGAAGATATAAGGATAAGTATGGAAAATATATAATCTTGCTAGGGATGGTAATTTGATTAAAAAAAGATATGTTAGGGGTGTTACAAGTGGTAAATAACAGAAAGTTGTGTCATGTTTCACAAAAAAAGAAGAATTAGAAATATGGTGACCCCACTTATAAGACAAGGTTCTGCAGTCTTAGTTGATTCAGATCTAGAAAATGTGGGTGCAGTTAAGTGAAGGACCGCAATGCATATTCGTCATGTTTTTTCTATAAAGTAAAAAAAAATGCAGAAAGGAGGACAAAAATTACTAATTAAGGACTAGCAATGAACAATAAACCAAATAACTTTTTCTGTTATAAATCTAAGACAAATAAAAAATCTTGTCATGAGTACATTGAAGTAATTCCATTATGTGAGTTAACTTATCAAAAGACTAATTTACTTATTGTTGAAACCACCCTTACCTACAAGAATTGACTTATTGGGCACTTAAGAGAGGAAACGACTATTTGGAAGATTTACTTAATAACAGATGATAATTAAGCAAATTGTATAATCCTATCACTGTTGTATAGTGAGAGAAGTTTATCATTTGGAACAATGAGGAAATGTGTGCACAAACAAATCAGAAGATGTGTACATTAGTAAATTTTGTCACATTTCCTATACTATAGACATGTTTGAAATGGAGGGTGGGGGTGTTGCATGGGAAATCACTCTAAAAAGTTTGAGATTATTTGTATGATGGGTGCCTATTAATAGTGGCGAGACATTTTTTTTTAATTTGTACAAAATATTATTTAGATACATAATCTATGAGATTAATATTCATAAGAACGATATTCATAAGGATTTTGTCAATAAAAGAGATAGGTATGGAAAAAAGGGTTAAAGGTACTACCAATGTAAAGTAAGTAACATTTAGTTGAAACACTAGATATATTGGGAAAATAATTACTGCACCTACATGGGATGTTAAGTGAGAACCTACTTGAAAGAGTAACCCTATTCATGTAGGAGAAGCAAGTTGTAAAGGGATGAAATCTATAACAACATTGTGAAACACTCACCAATTAAGCATTAAAAAATGACATGACAAACATTGATAATGATGAAAGTAAAAGACAAAACTTGATATGTCAACAATATAACTCAGGCATAATAAATCCAGTAAAATTAAAACCGGTTGGTAAAAATCTCATGATTGATGAGAATCATCTCGTAAGGGAATTAATGAACTCTCTCACTAAAACTCCTCTTCATGGAAGGATCCATAAAAGTATTGGTGAAACTAGTAGAATAATTGACATAAACCATCAAAATAAAGGTTGTAAAGGTCAAGTAATTTAGAATTGTTTCTCGATTAAAAAAAAAAAGTGAAATGAAAGTAAGATATGATAAGCTAACATAATAACTTGTGACGAAAAAAATATTAGTATCTAAATGGGGTAGTGCGAAGTGTATTTGGGAATTTTAAGATTAAAGTGATATGGTAATTGTATTTGGGTTATTTCAAGGATTTAGATTAACGTAGAAGCGTTCAAGAACAATGCTAATGATACCAAGAAGGATATCAACTTACACCAAATTTAGTAAGTATAAAGTGAGCAAGATCAAAGTCATTTCGAAGAATATGGAAATGTTCTAGGTAGGAAATGCAATAACCCCACATCCCCCCTGCCCCCCTCCTTCCAAAAAAAAGAAAATTTAGACAACTTCTAAAAATTGTCGTGTACAAACTTGTAATATCGAATCATGTAATTATTCACTAATTGGTTTATTTGAAAACAACCTCACTATAGTTAAAGTTGAGCCTGATCAAAATGAAGATGGCAAGAGAATTTTGGTTATGACTATTAGATGTACTTTCAATATATGAAGATTAACCTAAGTTGGTATAACAATGAGAATAGGAATAAAAGTAAGTTAGGATCCAAGAGTAATCTAGCAGGATTGCAAGAAATTATACATTAAGAAAAAATAATACAACCATAAATTATAGAGGAAAACTCTTAACTTGTCTGATGCTGGTTTAATTCTCTCTCTTAAAAGTTTTGGAACAAAGTATGAGCCAAAAATGGGAAACATAGGAAGTATATATACAAATATATGAATGATAATATATACAAGGTAATGAATGTATATATTAAATACTCTAAAGAACCTACTTTCCTAAGGTGAATTGAAGAATTGATGATGGAAATAGATGAATAAAAAATATATATAATTAGGACTACTAGATAGTTGGATAAGGTAACTAGGGAAATATGGCATCTAACCTTAAGAAATTTAAAGTTGAGATAAGAAAATGCTAAGAGCATACTTGTGGAAGTGGTATTGGTGGTTGTTGAAATGGAAATGACAACTTGCCACTAGTCAATGCTACCCTGGATAAGTACCACAAGAAACTTCAATATGATTTCTCTAGATACCTATGAAATTTGGTTAAATGATTGATTAGAAGCAATTTTTGCTTACAAAATCAATATGTCAAGATAACCACACTAAGATAGTGTGTTGAGAAAGCTGATAAGCACATAATATGCAAAGGGGGAAAGGACTTTCCAAAAACCTTAATCAACAATTTGTACAACAGAAAAGGATGCAAACCCTAAGAAAGAGTTAGAAAAATTCATGGGTGAGGCATGTCATAAAACGTATTATTGCAAGATTTATCGACATGAATTCTTTGTTATTTTCGATGATTTTAAGTATGCCCATACTATTCCAAGTGTTCTGTTGAGTCGTTATAGTGTTTTTATATAATATTACCTCATGATTTTAATTGTTCATGGCTGGAAAGAAAAGAATGAAACCGAGAAAACTAATTGAATTATAAAACCCTCGTCAAGACTTCTATGGATAACTACCATGGACATAACTAGGTTCACTTAAGCAAGGAAAAAGATAATATATGTTGTGAAAGTAGTGAGAGGTTGTGACATTTAATATCAAGATATTATGATAATGCCTAAAGGATAATTGTTAATGGTGAGCCATCAAGGGGATTTCCAACAAACAACACTCAAGGATAACAAGTATGACTACTGTAAAATGAAGAGTTATTCTCGTGTTGGGATAAGATTGTTGTTTATTAACATTTCATAGGAACCTATAGGTCAAATGTATTGAAGTAACATGTTGATTGAATGAAGTAAATGACATATTGAGAATTGATACATAAGAAATAAACTACATTATATTAACATGGTGGGTGTGAAACAATTAATATGCATACAAAAAAAAACTATATAGGGAAGCAAAATTGTTTACAATTTTTATGAACCACCTATAATGCAAGATGATGAAGGGTCAAAATTGTAGGAATTTTGTAAAGCAGATTATTGGTTTTGTGTTGAAAGAAAATAACAAACTAGCCCAAATTAGGCATAACTAAGTGTACTTGGAACAACTAGACATTGACATAACTACCTTAAACATGCCAGGAAAGAGAGGTAATCCTAAATCTTACAAACACACGACTAGTACATATATAACATTTGAAATTAAAGCATAATAGTGCTACTAGATACAACAATATACTAGTTGCAATCCATCATAAAGACATAACATTAAATGGTTTTTGAAATGTTATTACCCTTATGTAAATAGTGCAAATGGAATTGATCACTCCATGGGTTGAAAATCTGCAGTAAAACTGTATGGTGGTATCTTTCTTTATTGGCATAGTTATTCAAAGGAATTTAATTTCATGGTTGATAAGATTACCATGATGTGATTATCTCTCAATGAGTGCAAGTTTCCAACCATCTTTGGGTTGTGATGTATGTCAGTGACCCTTGTTGGCTACACAAACCAATGTTTGTAATAAAATTTGAAGTGATTATATACACATATGTTCTTAAATAATGGTTGATGGAAGCTAATGACATGCATAATGAATGTGGATGTAGATTGAACTAGACAGGGTATTGTTAGCCAAGTCTTTATGAATTTAGGACATAGAGATATCATGTTACATAAGAAAATAAGCATTCAGGTTAAAGTGCAGTAGAGGCACCTTAACTGGGAGAGGCTACTTGAGAAAATGAAAGTTTCATGCAAGTAAGCATATTTCAGCCTCTTCCATGGAGCAAGAATAAACATCGAGGATGGTGTTTTTCTCGAGTGGGGGAAATATGTAATACCCCTCGATAGTTCATAAATATTGTTTATTTACTTTTACTGGAGTAATTGGCAGGTTGCTTGATAAGGATAGATAATAAACATGAATGTTTAATTTTAATTTTTAATTTAAACTCAATTATGGTTTGCCAAAGAATTATTAAAGGGAAAATATGCTAAGCGAGAGTTCAATTACCATATAGTTAAGACAATTAATCCTTTCCCTAGAGATAAAATATCTCAGTTAGGGAAAAGGGAGCCAATTGGATGAGGGGGAAGAAACTTGAGGCAACCTAGAGACTTAGACCTGGTTGGAGCCGGTTCAAGGGTGGAAATACAATTGATTCCTCGCACATGATGTTATGGAGGAAGGGAAGGATTCTTCCAGCTAGGGTATCCTTGAGCTAGTTGGTGGCTAGTGTAAACCCTAAGACAAACGTGGGAGTCTATATGTTCTTGGCTAGACATGTACAATCTTGATGCCTGAGAACAAACCTTGTTAGGTCATTGTCTATCAGTTGTTCTGGAAGTGGACCAGATTGGGGGGAGTGCTAGTAGAAGTACCAAAACTCATTGGTTGGGAGGAGCAACCTTTTCTCCTCAGTAATCCTATGACAACCTAAATATGTTGGAGACTCGATAAGTACCTTGTTACTATGATTAAAATTTTGTCAAGAACAGTCCTTGATGTGTCCGTTATTTTATTTTTGAATGAAGTGAAATTCTGATGAATGAATATAAAATTTCTAGTATTTTTTTTTTTTTTTTACTGTAAACATGTAAAATAATTAGTGTTAATAAGTAGGGGCACTGGTTAGTCCAAAGGCGAAACAAGAATATGCCCGTTAGCCTTGAATAATCCAAAGCTCATATTGTTAATTTGGAAGCTTAGAGCTAAATTCCAATTTAGGATTAGATTCCTCTTTTCGAGAGGACCATGTTTGACTTTTGAAGCACTCAATTTGGATAAGGGAAAGTGTATTTTTTAACCAAAGCCCACAATGTCACAAAAAGGCAAGTCGACCTTAACAGGAAATTGGACACCGTTGGAAGCCTAAAAATACAAGTGACCTTAAGATCATTTAGACATCATCAAACATCTTCTTCTTCCCTCTCTTAATTGGATTGTTTCATACAGGTATGAAGTGTGGTTCACAAAAAAGTTCGAAATTGTAGGCTCTGAAGCTTGCATTTGTGATTAAGGTTTTTTCTTTCTAGCCACAAGGATGACACACGATTTTTTAGGTCGTAATTGTAGGACAATAGGTTCAATTGTGCTATTGGAGCATCTCAACTGCATCCAAAATTATTCTTCCATGTAGTTGGGACCTAGGGTTTCATTTTGACATTTGACCACAATTGACCACTGATTGGGAAAGTTATCTCTAATCAGTATTGTTGATGGGACCATATTTCTGATATTGTTTGGTTGATTTTGTTGGATACTTTTGTATGGCCTCGTTGTACTGTCTGTTTAACATTTTATGACAATTTAATAGGAGATGAATTTCAAAGGGTTTTCCCCATATTAGGTTTTTCCCTGGTCATTGACCAAAATCTAGTGTCTCTTTTTGATATGTTGATTGTATCCTATTCTCATTTGCATTTATGTTGTAGTGGCTACAACCACCCTCCAAAATTTTGCCTTAGCTTTGTTTTAAAGCCTCCCTACCAACTTTTCACATCACCTTGTCTTGCTTCGTCAAGTACACAAGCTTCAGTGTTTTTCTTGCACAAAGGTAGCCTGTCGATCACAACTTCATGCATTCTCCTCACAGGTTTTTCGCCAAACTTGGTCCAGTTGTAGGCTGAGCAACTTCCCCAAGAAATTGCGCATTTCTAGAGGGCAACCCGACTTCCCTCCTGAAATTGTGCAATACTGTCTGGCAGCCTGTTAGGTTCCAGAATTGCACAATTCTACCAATCAACACTCACAGTGAAAATTGCTCAATTTTCCCCAACAGGGATGCTCAGCCTAGAATTTTTGCAAAACTGGGCTGCAGTTAACTGATATGCCTAGAAATTGTGCAAATCTCCTCGGTAGCCAGCTGATCTCCCAACCATAAATGCGAATTTCCTTCAAGCAATTGAGCAACTTCATGCATGATTAGTTGGGTTGACCAGTTCCACTCGGGACCAGGGAAACTTGACTTGCTTGCATGACTTGCTTTTTCTCAGAATAGCAAAAGGAAACATGAAAAAGGCATCCCATGATTCAGGGAGTTATTTTTAGTAGCTGGAGGTTACATGCAAAGTTGTTTTAGAAACTTTCCTCCAAGTGTCGTTTTTTCCTGGATTCGTGGCATGCACATCATGAGCTTAAAAATTATTTATCCGATGCATCAGAGCTCATTTTTTCACATCAGTCTTGGAGCTCTGACATCCCACAGTACATCCAGAACGCTTCGACACATCTAGCTCAACTATTCACAGGTAAGTGGCCTCAACTTGTCTTTTTCAACATTTCTGTCGCTTTTTGTGTTTTCTCTTGTGTAAATATTGTTTGCTTGATTTCTTTGATCACTTGTTGTCGTTTACATGTATACTAGCTTGTCCTAGAACTATTTCAGTTTTCGTTCCTATCTCACTACTGTCACATGCATGAAATTGTTTTGCATGAACGGTCACCAATTCGGCTACTCGCTTCACCCACATGCATGTTGATATGTTTACTGAATCTTTCATTCATGTTTGCATCCACTGTTAATCAATTTTGCTTTCACTTAGTGTCATCATGCATTCACTGTTTTAATTTCTTTCAGTTGCCCGTCGGCAAGGCTGGCCAACCTTGGCCCAGACTCTACCTTCACCGAGATAACATTGCGCAATCTGGGGAAGAAAGGCTCTGTCTTCCTCTCCAGGAACACACATTTCTACCTAGAGATGTCCTCCAATATTTTTTTGTGCATTTGTGAGGGACAATGACTACTGGCCCAAAAAATTGCGCAATGCTGTCCTTGAGCATGTAGTCACTCCCAGCTGGAATTACGTATTGCGCAATCCCAACAGCCAGCAGCCAGTCTCAACTATGCATTGCGCAAATCCAGTAGCCATTCTTGGCTCCCAAAAATCCCAGACTGTATTTTGTACAGTTCTGGCAGCCAGTCACCCACCCTCCCAGAAGAAATTATGCAATCTTTTCTATCAGTTCGGTGGAATGTGCTATGTCATTCCCCGAATTTGCTTTGGTTTTTGCTGACAAATTTCTTTCCATATATGTTGCTTGTCTCCACATCTTTCAGGTGTTCATATGACTCTTATGAGTATAAGATCAATGGCTTCCAAGAGAGCAGGATCACAAGACACTGACGGAAATGTAGTTGGAGGAGCAGTTGAGCGAGTGTCCTCTAGTCTACAAACCTATGAAGATACAAAGTTGTTTTTAGGCAAGGACATCAAGCTGAAGTGGAAAGAGGTCAATGAAGAATTTGCAGGCACTTTTGAGGAAGACCTCAAATACCGTTAGGTGTATGTGAACATTCACAAGCCCAGCTTGCACCGGATTGCATGTAGATACCCCGTGTTCCCATGCGTGGACATGATACACTAGATCGTCTCTCACACTGATCCCGAGACGATGAACTTGAGCAGTGTCAGTGGGACGAAGTTTGTAACCTTCTGGGAATGAGATTATGATGAGATGTATCAGATGCCAGAGCCCCTAATTGTCATGAAGACTCCATTCATCTTACCCGACAACAATGCTAACTCCAGAGACATTCTGAAGAATTGGGTAAAGGAGTCGGCTCAACTCAGGTTGACACCCAATGAGATCTACAAGATGAAGATACTATGGAAGGTGTATCAATACTTGGTCATATTTTCATGTAGACTGTGTGGCAAAGGAACCATAGAAACCTTCCCACAGAGTTGGGTGATCGTACTGGACCAAATGGCTAGAGAAGGAAAACCATGTAACTGGTTTGACATGTTGTCTCATCAGCTTAAGGAACAAGTAATGAAGGCTCAACAGTCACTTGGAGGTGTCCATGCAGATATTTACATGTTCGCCTACATATTAGATGTAATCTGTGCTCGACAGAAGTTCCCGGGCTTGGAGTGAGCATGGTTAATGGCGGAGACTGTTGTGAACACATATTTCAAGTTATTGTCCGAATGAAGCTTCAAAGAAGTAATCACACGACTGTCTGATCATTTTTTCACCCCAATGTACAAGATGATATTTGAACATGATCCACCTTGCATGTCGAAGGAAGCAATGGAGGCATTGATAGATATTGCTGATTGGTATGCCTCACCATTCATCATCTTCATCAAAATGTTCAGAACAGAGAAGCCTCTACATGTTCTATGAAGTTTTCCTTGGATTGACTTGTCATGCAGGAAGTAGCATATCATATCTCGGTAGGATTGACAGCTAGACTACACTGGAAGAAGAAGGCACCTTGGCCCAATCTTCCATTGCGAAAAGGGTTATATGAGATTCAGAGTATCAAGCAAGCAGATGTTGAAGCAGAAGTGATGAAGAAGTACCCATTCGACCTCCAAAGCTACAATCTGTATGGCCCACATTGCATTGTGAAAGATCACTGCACGAGAGTTCAGTTCAACTGGATCCACGGGGCATGTCATTGGGTCAAGGAGGACCCATGGAGATATTGCGATAGTTTCTCTAGACCCAATGAATAGGTCAGCTTCATTGTGGAGTGGTTAGTGAAGCAACCTGAAGTAGCATCACAAAGAACACCAGAAGTAGTAGTAGCAGTAGTGGTAGTAGAGGCAAGCATACCAATGAGTGACAAAGGTAAGAGGAAGATTGTCGATTGCATGGAAGAGGAGCAAAGCTGCAAGTTCCGAGTAGATCCATTGGTAGAGAAAGTAGTTATAGCTATAGAGGCAAAGAGGCACTAGCACAACATGCGAATCACCCAAAGGCAGAGGGATAAGAGAATAATTGGAGAAGCAGAGAAGAAGTTGCATGAGCTGAGGGAATAACTCCAAAAGGAAGAAGAGTCGCGCAAACAACAGAGGGAAGCACAACAACAACAGATATAGCAGGGGGTGCAACATCTGCAAATAGATGAAACAATGCCCGCACAGGTAGTGGACTTATCAGATTAGTTAGCATCAGGCCAACAAGGTGAACCATCGTAGAAGAAAGACTTTTCTCATGAGATTGAACAAGCACTTCAACAGTTGGATGCAGAAATGGAGCAGAAAGAGTTCGAACAGGACATCGACCTCAAGCCTCATCACCAAGAAGTCAACTAACCCACTTCACCGAATCCAAATGACGAGAACGTCTCCAGTGACCAAGGAGATACTAAGATCCTTGGTGATCAATCAGAAGGAGATGCACAACATCTCATTCAACGAATCTCAACATAGAGTTGTGAAGTCTCACAAAGTATTAACTCCGGAGGATCATACATCTCCTGCACAAGTTGAGAAATGATGATTGTCACTGATGTGCGCAAACATCCAACAACCTTGGCTAATGCAACCAGAATATATACCGAAGCCACTAGCTCAAGTGTTAGCTTTCAGATAGCTGAGAATGAGCGAATGACAAAGGAACTATAGACGACCAAGCAAGGAGGAGACTTGGTGACAAAGTCTGCCCGAGCTGAACTAAAGAAGTAAATAATAGATGAAGTATTGTCCCTTGACACAGTTATGTGAGCGTTGTACTCCAAGTTTCGTACTGTGCATAAGGCATTCGTCCATCTCAATGGATGGCAGAAGCAATGTGCTAGAAGAGCATGTATCTTGACGAACTTGCATATTGTTGTTGATGACATGCAAACATGGATGATGAAATTCAAGGGAGCCCTGCTTCACTTGCCTAAGATGATTAGGGCCAATTCGGTCGAGGTAGAGGCATGTATCCGTAGTCAAATACAGAACTATGAATAGATCCCACAGCTCATCACTAGTATACATACTTCCCATGCACGAGTATTCAAGAGTATAGATGTTGTGGTGTGCATACATGTGATCCCATCTATTGTGACTCCCACCCTGGTGAAGATAAAGAAACAGGTCTGGCTAGAGCTTGACTCGTACTTCGATGAGTTGATGCACATTACCACCAGCTCATACTTGCCCATCAATGCAGACATCATGCACAAGTATGTTGCTGGTCTGACTGCATTGAAGACAATGATGCGCATGCTTTCAGACGAATTGGATAGAGGAGCCCGAGCAATGCACTTGGATGCTATGGAGGCAAGAGTTTAGTTTCAGATAGATGTCATGGCGGGGCACACAGACACCATCAAGGACTACTGATCTTGGCATCAGTATGTTACTTTCGCTCAGCATGAGGATGTTGAGGAGTTGGACTTCCATGGTTGTGTAAGTCAGAGTGATCTCTAACTTGGCTTTCTCAAACCATTTTGTTTCACATGGGTACATGTGAATTGTAATGTAAATTCATGTCAAGTGTAATTCAAGTGTCAATAGTTGGATGTAACAGTCATAGAGTAGGTGAAGAGTCATGAGGGTAGTTGAACTGTCACAAAGGGGAATGTCAAGGGTCACCCAACCCTTTGCTATAAATAGTCCCTCATAACTCATTGTATAGGCTTTTGGTCAGCTAAGATTCCGATAAGACTATCTTGGAGAGATTGGACAATATTGTAATGAGGCTTGGCTTCTCCATTGCACAGAGCTAGTACATCTCTTTGGAGGAGCAAGCGGATGTGGCTGTAGCGTTCCACTATTGGAACTAGTGGTTGGACATGGATGTATTGTGTTAGGCCCCTATAATACTAGTGTAACCCTTTATTGTTATTAGTACAACCCCCTTATTATATTGATGTACCCATGTAGTGCCCATATTTTTACTATTGTGCCCCATAGAAGCCCACCATTATTATTATTGTGCCCTTACATTAGTATTGTTATGTCGGCTCTAATTATATTATGACCCCTTCAACTCCTATATATAGAAAGGAGGTCTTTTCATTTATATCATCCAAGAATTTTTCATTCATGTAATGTAAAGGAGGTTGCCCCCTCGAAGAGGCTGAATTCTAAGGTGTTGATCTATCTTTTCTATCTTTTTTGAGCTGGTTTCATAACATTTGGTATCAGAGCTTTGGATTATAGGGTTTCGCTGCTCCAAATAGGTCATCGTGGCATTTTCACTATAACTTTTTTCTGCGATGTTTCAGAAGCAAAAAAACAAAACCCATTTGAGACGAATCACACTAAACCTCAGGCCCAAATTTCAGAGCCTTTTGTGCTATGTTTGCAAAGATATGATCTGAAGAAGTTGGTCTTTTTGTAGACTCCAGAATTACATTCCAAACAGGTGACCTGGGGAAAATCATCATAACTTTCTCTCTGACCATTGGATATAAATTTTGTAAGAAGGTACAAGAAGAGGACAAGCTGTAGTTTCTTGTGTATATTTTTCAGAGTCAAAGGTCGAAACAGTGACACGTGGCACGTCATAAAAGTTCGCTCTACTAAACTAGTCTATAATCAGGTCATTGTGGGAGATTTGGCATAACTCTTCTTTGGAGAATCCAATTTGGATCAGACTAGTGGCATTGGAAAGAGGACGCAGAGGGCTATTGTAGGTCACAATTTCAAAACTTAAAGATAAAAAAGTACAGAGTTATAGTAATTTCAAAATCAAGCTCCTAAAATCAAGAAAAAGCAAGATGAGGAAGTTTGATGGCAAGGATCTGGTAAATTGGATACTTCAGATGGAGCACTATTTTGATCTACATGGTGTGCCACTGTTACAAAAGGTATGTATTGCATCTTCATATTTAGAACCGAATCAATTTTTATGGTATAAAGGGATTTGTTCTCGTAAACAATTTGTTATGTGGTCAATTTTCACGGAGGAAATGATAACACATTATGATGATACAAAGAGCAACACCTTCTTTAGAGCAACACCACAACAATTGGAAAGAGTAAAAGGGCTTTGTTATATAGTGGAAAGTAAAATTATGGCAACAAGGAAGTCTACCCCTCACAACTATAAAGATGGAAGTGTTGTTTCTCCTAGCCTTCCACAACCTACAAGGGTTACACCACAACAATTAGAAGAAAAAAGAGAAAAAGGGCTTTGTTACAATTGTGATAGCAAGTGCACTAAAGGTCATAAGTGTGCTGAGAAGAAATTATTTTACATAGAGTATGAAGAGGAGGAAGAAAAGGATCAAGAAACATCAAAAGAAGAGGATATACGCCATGACCCAACCCCAGAGAAAGAAGAAATGAATCAGACCATATCTTGTAAAGCATTGGCAAGAATTACCACTCCTCAAACTCTCAAGATAGAAGGACATATCAAGAAGAAAAAGGTGCAGGAAGTGAAAGATCACATCGAGAAAAAGAAGAAATGAATCAGACCATATCTTGTAAAGCATTGGCAAGAATTACCACTCCTCAAACTCTCAAGATAGAAGGACATATCAAGAAGAAAAAGGTGCAGGAAGTGAAAGATCACATCGAGAA